>QMFG01003508.1:0-19127 GCA_003314545.1 Ramaria sp. MG151
ATCTATCATTCTTTCATTCCAATGCAGTATGCACATAGAACTCTGAATGTCTTCTTAACAGAACCTCGAAACAGTTATCCAGCAAACATTAGATTTGTGAGTAACCGGCTCTGTTCAATGTTAATGACTCTTACAAGTGACAGTGTGGCTGCTCAATATGTCTCTACTTCCATGCTTGGTGAGAGGCGAGCAATTTTGCATAGAACCTTTTCATCTCATTGCTTTGAATAGCACTCCTTGTGTATGATATGCTTCTGATGCTTCACCTTGAGGTAAAACATATCTGCAGCAGAAGATTCAAACTAGGAAGAATCCTATACCTTCTGTCACAGTACCCTCTCATTTTTGTCTTAATTCCATTCCCATTATTTGCAACTGCAAAGGTGAGAGGTTATGGCTGACTGAATGACCAGTGCTCATGCACCCATCTAGTACATTTTCATGTTGGTTGACACAGTGTCCAATGTCAAAATAGTGCATGCAATGACTGGGCATACTTCATTGATAGGATCTGATACTCTCATTTGTCCTCCCACTTCTCCAGCAGCGCCGTCTTCCTACAGCTACTAGAGGCATTACCTCGAGAAGAGTGAGATATCCGAGGGCCAAGGAAAGTTTTCAGTTTGTGGAATTGGCCGGTGACTGGAAACAACCTTATTGGAGAGTTCATTACTCCTTTTTGTAGACCTGAGAGACTCCCAGCGGGTTTGATCAGGATCTGATATAGGGCGTCATTGTTGACATCAAGTTCATGATGTTAGATGGCTATTGGTGCGGATCCATCTGTGTTCTATCTCTGGATTCTGAAAGCTGATCAAGAAAAGAAGAAAGACGTGGCAACTGAAGGAAGGTGTCTCATTTGTTGGTATCCCACGCATATTCTGATTAGGAGCTATCTCGAATGGAGGAGTGAACACGAATACCACAGGGCCCTGAATGGTGAATGGGTCTTTCATTGTCGTGAGTATATGAGCTATCTGAAAACATGGATAATGGTTACAGTGATGGGCATCGTCTGATGTGACCGTTTGATATACTTGGTTGAGTTCACTTTACACTGATGATTTTGCTTAATACTATAGAGCCTCATACAAGTTTCTGGCGTGCGTGTTTCAGATCTTGGTTTCAAAGACCGTCATCCTTCAAGAAGAGAAGTGTAGATGAAGTGAACTATGACATTTCACGTGCTCAGGTTATAGTTTTATGATGTCCAAGGTACTCTCAGAGCGTATCTCACCTTAGGCTGTCCAGATATGAAGAAAGTTGTCCCAATTAGCGGGGTTTTATAGATTTCTGCTTAACGCCTATCTTAAGAGAATGCAATTGTGTGTCCATTAAGACGTCCTTCTCCGTATCACTGTTTCCCGATGAATTTCAATGTCCACAAATACTTGCACCTGTACGATGCGAATTTACAAAGCAATTTGGAGGTGCTGGAGGGCAAAGATGACTGACACCTTGACTCATTTAGTCCTAAAGTTCATATTGTTGCAAGAAGCTATGCCCTGGGAGAATTTACATCCAAGGGGTGGGGTGAGCCGGGGGGGTTTCAGCCCTTGCCACCCATTGCACTTTCCGCTCACCACTCTGTGTCTCAATGCCTCCTGAAAGTGAAGCTGTTATTCCCAGCGACAAGCAAGGACAAAACAAGGTCCCATTCCTATGCCGCAACACTTCACTCCCCATCCATGTTCTTACTGTGCTAGGTGGGAAGCTTAAGATTATGCCACACCAAACACACATTTCCTCAGGTATACCATATTTCACGTTATGTTCAACATCACCGTGTCATGGGTGTGACAACTTAGGCTAGGAGTATATACAGTTCATATTTCACTTTCTGACGTGGCAAAGACTGAAGTGAGTAACTTCGGTTAAGAGTATTTTTCACTGAAAATGTCTGACTCCTTTATTTAGTTTAATTTGTTTAGGTAGTTCTCATAATAAAGAGTCTAGTATCACTACACTAGGGATGTTTGTTGTCAGACGAGGCCTTGCCTCGCATTGTTCTATCATCTCTGACAATCAAAGTTTGGCATTGCCCATAGTTATGACGACAAGAAGTGCCACTGATGATGTTTGCCATGTGGACAGGTTGGCATCACGGCATTTGGCTGCAGTATGATAGTGATACTTATCTCGCATGTCCATTCCAGAATGCTATAAGACTTGCACTTTCTGTTGATTCATATCTATCATTCCTTCATTCCAATGCATCATCCGCTCAGCACTCCCGATGTCTTCTCTCAACAGAACCTCGAAACAGTTATCCAGCAGACATCAGATTCGTGAGTCAATGGAGCCGATTGAATTCATTCGCAGTAAGAAAAAAAGCTTACGGTAGCTAGTGATTTACCTCCTCAATGTGTCAAACTGTATGTTGGAAAACACTACCTAGCTATAAGCATATATTTTACATTGGGCTCACCTCCTCAATGTGTGTCGAGCGTGGGTGTGTCTCACCCGAATATATACTCCTTCGCGACCCTTTGGCGCCCAGAGCGTCAGGGGGCCAAACTACTGGCTCCGTTCCAAATTCTGGGACGTTCGCGTAGGCTTGACGCGGAGGCAAATAGCACAGGGGCCGCGTCGAACAATAGTACAAAGCATAAAAACACAGACCTGGGAAAATCATTAAAAATTCTGAAAAATTTTGAAAAATATGCTGAACTATTGTATCTCCTTCTTTTTGAAAAACATAAGGAAATGTGATTTCAAATATATTTGGCTTGCCATGAGGGTGGGCTATATATGTATGCACCAGACAATTATAATATTTCTCTTACTTGTTGTTGTGCCTCAGTTGATATTTGCGTTACTGCTATGGCCCTTGGCTGTGACCGGAATTGATTGCTCCGGCTTTGAACGATACGCGACTCCTCTCGCAATGTCTACTTTTGGAACCGCCAAGGGACGATGGACATCGGGCGAAGTTCCGAATTCGAAGCTTAAATAGCGGTGATAAGCCAAGTGTCTGGTCCGTGGGAGCTAAATTCCGCGAACGGCCTTCTCAATGTTTTTGTCCCTATTGTCGCTAAAATACACAAGAAATGCTCTATGCCAAAACAAGGATTAAGATATGAATGGTAGTTGGCTATACGGCTAACCTTCTCGTAGAAGCCGTATATCAGCGCTAAAGGTCCCACAGCATCTCCAGGCACGTTCCGAATTCGAAGTTTGAATAGCTGAGCCAAGTACCCGGTCCGGAGCCAATTAGATTCCGCGAATGGCTCCTTCGCTTCACCTGTGACACTCGGCTGATCGGAATGAGTACGTGCTTCGGATTCGAACGATGCGCGACTTCTCTCGCAACTTTTACCTTCAGAACCTCCAAGGCACGATGGACATCGGGCGAAGTGTCGAAGTCGAAGTTTGAATAAGGGGGAATATTTGTGCTGCAGTTTACATTTGCTGTGCTGCTATGGAACTCGGCTGCGATCAGAATCAGTACCTGCTCCGAATTCGAATGATATGCGTTAAGAACTGCCAAAGCACGATGGACATCGGGCGAAGTTCGGAATTAGAAATCTGAATATTGGGAATAGCGGTGATAACCCATGTGTCTGGACCGTGAGAGCTAAAGTCCGCGAACGGTCTTGTCACTGTTTTTGGTCCCTATTGTCGCTATTTTTAGAGTCAGAATACACAAGACATACAACCTCTTTGTCTATGCCTGAACAAGGACTAAAATATGATGACTATTAGTTGGCTATACACGGCTAAGCTTCGTAGAAGCTGCATATCGGCGCTAAAAGTGAAACGTTGGCCGCGTCTATAGATTGCATTCTCAGGCACGTTCCGAAGTCGAAGTTTGAATAACGGTGATAAGCGCTAGAATTGAGAAGCTGTCGGCGCCTATGGACTGCATCCCCAGGCACGTTCCGAATTCAAAGATTGTGAATGCCGTGATGTCCGGTCCAATTTGATTCCGCAAATGGCTATTTTTTAGACTTAGGGTGAAGCCGATATACAAATACCTCTTGTCTTCGTATGTATATTTCACAAAGGAAAATATTTTTTTGCACGTTGTGCGGATGGAATCAAAAAAAATATCTAAATTTAGTTAAAAAGTCTGGAATGTCCCGCTGGTAGGAGCTAAATTCCGCGAACGGTCTTGTCACTGTTCGGTCTTGTCACTGTTTTTAGTCTCTATTTCCGCGCGGTATCAGAATACATATGCCTTAATAAGGACTACATTTAGCCATACATGGCTCAGCTGCTCGTAGAAGATGAGCCACATATCAGCGCTAAAAGTAGGCGGCGTCTATAGACTGCATCTCAGGCACGTTCTGAATTCGAAGATTGGGAGGCGTGGTGATAAGCCGAGTGTCCGGTCCGAAATACTTAGATTCCGCGAACAGCTATTGACTTAGGGTTAGGGTTAAGCAGACATCTTCTCGTATCCTGTATATTTGTGTCGCAACCGAAACGAAGTTTCTTAAACGTTGCGCCGCTGGAATCACCCATTAATGTTCAAGGGACTGAGTAGATGATAAGATGATTTCTATGATTGCGTTTGTGACGCGATCGTCGCGTGTGAAGTTGACGCGTTCGTTTCACGCGTCGGTCACGTGACTCATTTGGCGAGCGACTCTCCCTGTTCACCATCAATTCTCCGTCATCGCCTACAACCGACCTTTTCGTCTTCTTCAAGACAAAGGAAACCTCGGGCATCAGGCTCTTTCTTTATGTACCCTCCCGGGCCTTTCACAAACTGAAGCTATGCTACTAAGGCTCCCCTTGTACACTCACCTACTCCACTTCCTCGTCCTGCTTTTCTCCCAACCACCTTGTATAAAGGATCTCCACTGGACGATATTGTGAATCATCATATGCAATGTGTAAATTGAGGTCTCGCTGCGCTCTATTCGGGGGTTGTATGTATAGTTGATAGCGTACATCCATTTGCTCTCCGTGTATCTTGGATATCATTCGAGATTTCTGTCACTTGCTTTGACCTTGCTGATGGCCTTGCTGACTCTAGGTGGCAGCGTCATCACTTGATACACCGTGGCACGTCTTTGCCGTTTAGATCGAAAACTTGGCTTCTATGTTCAATACAGGGCATTGGTCGTTGTAGTAATGGGATGCATTCTTCATGGTGGGTTAACCGCTCAGCTCATGTACCCAGGCGACCCCGCAGCTCTTAGTCTATGCAACACAGCGGGCAACCCTTCAAATATATAGGGTAGTCACGTTGTCGTTGAAGATGTGGATTAGGGATATTTAATGCGAACTCAGAACTTAACTATATATCAAAGTCGCGCGGAGAACAGCAGTCAGAAATAAACAAACTATAATGAAGCTGGGTCCCATGTGACATTCATATTCTCTTCTACCATGAAGAAAAATGTGATCCTACTGCACTCCATCAACACTCCGTGTTATTATTATCTATTCCACCATGCAATCCTAGATTACATAATCTACTGATGGATCAGTGGCACCATCTAGAATAAAAACAGAAAAACAATATAAAATTGTTACTAACCCCAATTCAAAGCTTCAGGCTTTGAAATATACTTTGTTTATATTTTTAGAACCACTCAGCAAAGGATCCCCAAGCCCATGCAAGCATGAACACACACATATATGCATTTGGACAGGAACAGGCTCAAATAGCCAACGATTGGTGGCCACATGTATCTGAAACATTTCCAAATGCACATATGACAATCTATTTACCATTGCGAGTCACCCCTATTGTCACCGATCCCCGAACAAAGCCCATTGCTTCCATTCCA
This sequence comes from Ramaria sp. MG151, assembly GCA_003314545.1. Taxonomy (NCBI): domain Eukaryota; kingdom Fungi; phylum Basidiomycota; class Agaricomycetes; order Gomphales; family Gomphaceae; genus Ramaria; species Ramaria sp. MG151. Next base: position 5,745 of record QMFG01003508.1, read on the forward strand.
TTTTGACAAGCGCCCAGAACTTCGAAATGAAGTTTCAGAATTTTTCTGTTGCTTTTTATTTGTTCTTTCTGTCTAATAAAATTGCTGTATGCATGATCTGTAGTTCTCATAGCACACAGATCGGTTTCAAGTGCTTTAGATAGGTTTTAGTTACATATTTGTGCATTCCATCCCTCATGTAAATTGCAACCCCAGAACCACTCCACCACCCTATTATTTTTCTTGGAATCACAAAGGACCCTCACTAGCTAGCTTTTCCCTTAAATATGCTTGTAGTTCTCGGTATAATCTAAGGCAGTAAAACTCCACAAAGTCTCCCATATTTCATATCTCTTGCTTGATCTCTCTACAACTGTCTCTTTGTTAGCAAATCGTCACTGGCCATTTGCTTTCAATTCAAGTGATCTATTTGACTCAACAGTTATCCCAATTTTGTTAAGTTTGCGCTATATCTCTATCTACAGAGCTCATGTGAATGTACGCGAACCATTAGTGCTGACATTTTACTCCTGCATCAGTGCATCCCCTGCATCACAATAGAATTCCGCTTAGATTATCAAGCAAGCACTTAAAGCTCGCATTGAAAAAATTGAACAAAAAGTAAATAAAATCAAAACAAAATACAAAATAATTATAACAAATATTCCATTTTATTTTCTTATTACTCCGTGCCATCACTTAATTTTCGGTACATTGGAGGTGGTATCCTTTATTCGATGTGATTGCCACAGTAATACTGGCAAGAAAATATTTTTCCACTGCACGAAGTTGGCTACATCCAGGCGAGATTTCATAGTTGCCAACAGATAGAGGGGTGATCTGTGCATAGCAAGCATGGTGATTCCTAAATGACTGACCGAAGCTTATGTTGGCTGAATCTCTACCTCTAATTAGGCGCCGGTGTCCCTTATGTGATGATGAGTACTGATGTTTTTAGAGCCAGCAGTAGTGAGAGGAGGATGCGTAGTTGTCTGTCTAAATATTAGTGGTGCCATGGATAGAGATACGTAGCTGAAAAAATATACTCACTTTCAGAAAGGAGGAAAAGAGATAGAGTGAGAAGAAAAATCAGTCAGTGGTTAGTTGGAATATATATGAAATGCAGTGTCGTGCACATGTTATAGCATCAATTTAAGTTGTTCCATATCAGCGTAGAGTATATACATGATACTGTATAAGTCCAGGTGTATTCGTGGGATGTGACCTGTATAAAACAAGTTGTGAACGATGAGATGGGGATGAGCCAGCCTTGGCACTTATCAAAAATATTTCCACTTTCATATAGCTATCACTCGTGGCGATTGAACTCAAATATTCCCATGACAAACACTGTGTGTGAATGTCCAAAGTCCTCATTCCCGCTGTCAGAATCCAAATAACAGTGATAGGTGTTGTGGATAGATGTTGGGTTAGTAAAAGTGTTCGGATATCTTCCTAATATTAACAGAGTGGTTTTGGAAAGCAAATGGAAATCCTACAGTAAAAGCGAATGACTTTCAGAACATCTGCAAATGAAGTGCATAGTTCCAAAGAGATAGAGGTTCCAAAAGGATTCTATCTCGTGAATCGAATGAACTTTGCAGTTCATGTCGATCACAGCCAATAGTCTTACATTCCTTGAAAGTGGATTTAACTAATAAAAGTTGAATTGAAGGGCTTACTCAAAATATACAGTTGTTAGTAAAGTTGAGTTTGGGAGCGAGTTTGGCAAGTGTAAGTAGAAAATCAAGTTGACACACAATAATTGAACTAGAGAATGTACATGCGAATGTGCTAGTTATATACTAAACCATTCGGAAGAAAGAGCGAATGGGAATGAGTCCGTGATGGTTAGGAAGTAGCCAAGGTACATGTATACTAATTAAAGGCCATAGGAAACAAAGAACAAGGGTGGTAGGAAAATTGTGAATGAAGAAGAAGATTAACGGACCCACAATAACTCTTGAAACATGTTTCTGAATCGCATGGCTCTTCGGGTAGAACTAACCGTCCCTAAATCCTTTGGAGGGTCATCCTGAGGGTCTAGAACATTCATATCATAGAACATGATGATATGGAATGTCATCGCAAGCTTCCACACAATAGAAATAACTCAATCAATGAGTTCATTGGAAAAGATGGGGATAGTGATGGGGATAGTCAGGGTGCTTCTTTTCCAGAAAAGATTATGATCGGACCTGATTATTGCTCGTTTCACTAAACACTTCATGGAGTGATTCCTGAACTAGATTGGGTGACCAGATCAAATGTATGTGAAGCATTGAGGCAAGGGTGATTCGGAATTCGGAAAATCCATTTGGAAGGATTGGTTCGGAAGGACAATGATGTAGATGAGGTGTCCATATTGTGATCGTGACACCCGCATCTATCTTCTTAGTTGTGTGGAAGTGCAGGCTGATCACAGTGAAAATCCATGGAGCCATGGTGCTCAAACAGCGACCAGACCTTGCGCATATTCGTATCGGTGCAAGAGGAAAGTCGCAAGTCCAGGATTCAATGGAAGTGAACCACGAAAAGCATATGACAAATGGAATACTTCCACAATGTGTATAAGCACACATGTATTCGTGGGTTGTGACCTGTAGGAAAGAAAAATGTCAATGAGAACACAATGGTTGAACAGAACAAGGTGACGACCTCCCTTATGAGAATGGAAACAAAATGGAGATAAAACAAAAACCCATTAGAGCTTTATAATATTCAACTGATCTATAAATACCTTCAAATATCTACTACAATCCAAATTTTATGCTGGTGTGAAGATGGGATGTCTATTCTAGTCACGGTCGTGATCGGACACCTTTCGCAGAATCTAATCCGCTCTGTGGACCGGACACCGTCTGGGCTTATTTCCCATGTTCAAACTTCGAATTTGGAGTTTCACCCAACATCCATCGCGATGTGGTGCTTTTGGAAGCAGAAAGAGAGCCTCCATGTTCTCATTACATTACATACTGTATCTGTATGTCTCATGTATTCTGACACCGAGAGATAACACAGCGAATGCAAGTCCCTCTCACTTTCTCTTAAGGGCCTCACCATGACAGAGCTATAACATTGAGATATTGATCCACTCTGACTTCTCCTTTGTACATACCATACAGGAACGAGTCTGAACGAGTCTGAATGCCGGATAATCATCATAACTCGATATTCAAGAGCTCAGAGCCATCTCATTTCTATGTCCAGTCAGGGCCTTTAGAAGATTGTGTTATCCAATGTCAAACAGGACCCTCCTGCGCTGACCTAGCGATTTTCGTTTGGAATGAGAACATTGGACTTCCAATGGTCTAATGGCAAGTCAATACTTCTCTCTGTGAGCTACTGAAGACCCTCCCTCGGACATTGATCACTTTTCCTGATAACGTCATTTGTTCGCCGAAGTTTCTACAAATGTTCCCCTGTATTCAAAAATAAGAGAGCAAGGCGATGAGCGAAGAGAACAAAGCGCGGCATTAACTCGAGCCGGCTGTGAGGGACAGAAACAGAAAAGTACTCGAAGCTAGAGAACAAGTTAACTCAAGCTTAAAACAATGGACTCAACTACAGTGAGTGGCCGGGCTAAAACTGACTAATTTATTTAGCTACCTAAGTAATACATGAAGAAATAGGAGTTTAGGGGTTTAGGGGCAGAAATATTTAGGAACTGGCCATTGAAACTTATCTAAGAACAATTTTCTCATTTCCTGTTAAATTGTGGGTTGTTACTGATATTAAATGACAATCTGGGGACAATGATGATATCTCTGGGACATGTCACTTAGCGTATAACAAGGATCTGGTAGATGTCCAGGCAGGTCGGAGGGACTTGGCTTCAACTTGTGTGTTGTGCTGGCTCAGCGTTCTATCCCTATATTTTGGAGAACTGAATAACTGGGGGGTCTGGAGGAGCCTTAGCTCATCACAGGTCATAGCATAGAGAGAGAGAGATCAGAGAATGAGGTGTATTATGTCAATATCAGAACTGAGGAAAAATACAAGAGTGTTTGGGTTTTTATACTAAGGGTCTCGGGGATAGGGTCCAGGAATAACTAATATAACTAATATACATTTCATAACTGTCAAGAAAGATTTTCATAACATAGGAATGGGGGAATCAGAATGGGGTGACAAGGGGAATGAAGATGGAAGGATAATAAAGGTTTCTGGATGGGCCTGGCGATCCGGAGGACTAAGAGGTCAGGAGATCATCCGGGTATCCAGGTATCAGCTGGATATGTGACTGTGACAGTTCCTAACATCCTGTGCCTCATTTTTCTTGAGGGCCTCTTGAAAAGACAGTGAGCAAACCTATTTCTGCTCAAATAATAGTCAACTGAGCTCCCTTCAGTTGCAGAATCATCACAACTCCCTCAATGGCCTTAGTCAAAGTGAGAGGCAGGGCTGAAACATGTGAGAATGAGCATTTCGTATGAGTGCCATTCTACGGTTGCACAAACTTATTAAGAGTGAGAGGAATATAATTGCAGAGAAAAGGCCCAGGGCCCATAACCTGTTGGAGGTGATTCTTAAGGACCAGAGTGCTGAAGGATGACCACAGACACTGGTGAACAGATGGTGAATACTCTATGAGAGATATATTGGTGAATGATAATGTAACTACATATACCTGGAGAACAGATGGTGAATACTCTATCAAAGAGAGGATTCCCAGGTCTCCAGGGATTAATGGCGTGTTTGCTTACGTAATAAGCGCCCATACAACGAGCAATAGTTTCTATTTTTGTGGTGCAAGCCAGGGGATCATTGGCATTGACATGTTTGTGACTCATCTGTCACGTAGTTTGGGGCACATCACATCACATCAACTGTGTAGGAGGGCGCTCGAGACTTGCAATGATGTATGAATAAGAACTGAAGATGATAGAATAGATGTGTCTTTGAAATGAGAACTTAAATGAATGATTTGCAAGGTGGCTGGCCTATTTTACTCAAGGTCAGAAGTGATACATTTTCTATCTACTTTTACATCTTATGTAGAACTATCTATAGGGAAAGTTTCAGGCTGATACATATGATGATAACATACTTGTAAAGATTCTGCCCCTTTGCAGCTCCCATTTTTGTATATTTGCCCTGGGTGTGTGAACATCTGGGATCTTGACTCATCATACACAGGTCACTTGATTCTGTTTGGAAACATTTGTGGCAGTAGCCCCCTCATGTATGATGACCATGTCATCATCTCAGTTGAACTTGTGAATACTATTAAGAGATGAGGGGATTAATTATTGGATGTAATAATAAAATAATATTATTCTTATTGTGTCATTTGTGACGTGTAGTCGCGTCGTGATGTTGATGCGTTCGTGATTCACGCGTTGATCACGTGACATGTTTGGAGTGCACGGCGGTGACGTGTCGGCGCGTCGTTCGATGTCGCGTCAAGATGTTGTTTGCGAAGATGTTCGCTTGTAGTCGCGTGTCGGATAAAGAAGTTGAATAGACTTGTTGGACTTGAAAGCCCGATGATGAGATAGAAAAGTAGTGATGATAGAACTTGGATAAAATTAGAACTTGCTGCTGGTCTTGTACACTCGAAGATACAGCTTAATATTCTAGCTATTTAGATAGTCCTTATATACATAAAAGAATAGGAGAAAGTCTTATCTCGTGCATGTGAAAATAGTGTCCGTGTCACCGTCTCGCTTTGAACTCGTGCACCCCTGCACATTTCTTCCGCTATCCGCATTTCTGACGAGTGCAGCCAATGCTATGAGTCGTTCTAGAATCGTGGAGCCTTCATTGATAGGAGCTGGTGTGAGGTCTAGGTGCATGTTTTGTTCTTTGTGTCTCGTTTGTGTTCTTACTCTGCTCTCGTTGTCTTGCGGTTTGTCTCGTGTGGCTTGTGTTTCTGGTGTCTTGATGCCTCTCGACTCGTGAGATTTCGGTGTCTCGTCGCTCTATCTCGTGTATAGCTCGATTGTCTCATCTGTGGTTCTCGGTGCATAATTCTCGATGTCTCGTATTCTTGGTATGTCTCGTGGCTCGTGTTCTCGATGCATCTTGGTGTTCGTGTTTTGGGGTACTCGCATGTGGATCTAGGCGCGTCTCGTGTACGGATCGCTCATGTGTGGATTGGGATACTCGTGTTTGGCAGTTGTAGATAGAAAAGGAAGAAGAACAGAAAAAGATATGATTGGAATTATGGTAGTGTCTGTGTGATAAAAGATAAAAGAAAAATAGAATGAAAATAGAAAAACTCAAGAAATATAAGTCCATTGTGTGTTCTTTCAACAAATACGACCTATTGCTGTGTTCGATGTCATCAACGTTATTGACCTGCATATTTGTATTTTGATTCTCACAGCTTGAGACAAGGGTGGGCGCATGAAGATAACTGATAACAAAAAATGAAATAAACATGATAAGTGAATTTTCAACATGACACCTGTTCCTCTCAGTAGTCCATGCCCATTCCCTCTTTTTCATCTCATTCTCTCAACAAAACTGATTGCAGCAGGAAATGTTATTATTTATCTACTTACCGCACAAATATTACATTACATAATCTACTGATGCATCAGTAGCACCATGCAGAATAAAATGACAAAAACAATATAAAAATACTACTAATGAGAATTCAAGGCCTTGGGCCTCAGAATACATTCTGTTTACACCTTTAGAATCACTTGGCAAACAATCCCCGAGGCTATGCAGGGATGAACGTGCGCATATATACACTTCGGACACGAATGGGCTCCAATATCCACCGATAAAGCCCTGCATGGCTCTGAAACACTTCCAATCATCCATACAACAATCCAACTTCTATTTCCATCCACCCCTATCGTCACCAATCGCTTTGATTTCATTTAAACAAGTGCTGGGAGCTTTGAAATGGAGTTTCACAAATTTCACTTCTCTTTTCTCTTGTTATTTTGACTGGATATAGTAGTTAAACACATGATCTACATTTCCTACCACATCAGGATCGGTTTCAGATGACTTGAATATGTTTTTAGTACATTTTTGTGCATTCTTCCACTCATGTAAACTACAACCCCAGAATTGCTCCATTGCCCCACTATTCTTCTTGGAAACACAAAGGACAATTATTAGCTAGCTCTCCCTATAAGTACGCTTGTAATTCTCGTCAAAATCTAAGGCAGTATAACCTCCACATCTCTGGCATAGTCTCTACCTCTTTGCTTGATATCTTTACAACCCTTGCTTTGTTAACAAATCGTCACCGGCCGTTCGTCATCATTTCAAGTGTTCTATTTGACTCAGTGACTATCTCAAAACCGAATACATTTGCACTATCTACCTATCTACAAGTCTGCGTCACTGTACGTGAACTCTAGGTGCTGACATTTTGCTCCTGCATCAGCGCATCCCCCGCGCTAGAATTCATATCCCACTTAGATTATCTCTTAGGCGCTTAAAGACCGCCTCAAGCAAACTTGAAGAAAACATCAAAACAAAACAAATAAAATAAAATAAAATATATAAAAATTCCCATTTATTTTCTTATTAGGAAAGAGGAAAGGATTTATTCTTGCTCAGGCAGTTATTCATCTACACCATTTCAAAGACCAGTAACAATGAATAGGGGTCCTTGTAGATAACAGAGAAGGACAGTGAATCTCACTCAAGATCTAGATGTACACAGACTCTTCTGCATGAGTCCCCCCTGTGATCATGATATCGTTGCTATGACCCTATGCATCCTTGTGTGGTAGTCTTGACTTATTAGACCTTCTATAACAACAGTGGACAGATGTAATCGGGGAGAGCACTGCCCTAGCGTTTGTCATTGCCAGGGCCTCCCCAGTTGTCGCTTTCGAATTTGGGTAAAAGACTAAGAGGGATTGGTTTCAGGGAGCTCCCTATTCACCCCTAAAAACAACATCAATGAACATGGAATCAAGGAAAGTTCATCATGACTTACAATAGAATGTTGTTCACCTCTGTATCAGTTGGTGTGCAACTATTATTGGTTGCAATATACTAGGAATCACAAGGAGTTATAGTGAGACAAGCGAGAACAAACAGTGACATACCAGATAACACATGATAATGCCAATGAAGAGAAGACCAAGCACCAAACTAACTGTTTTCTTGTACGGGGATACGGCATATGCACGGGCCATCAGGAGTCTTGGAAGGATAAACACATGAGCATATCCTTCAGTAGTTGCAGATGTTGTCACCTTGTATTCCTATAATTGGTAAAAAGTGGATACTTTCACCAAAGTGTATCCAGTCATTGCATGGACTATTTTGACATTGGACACTGTGTCAAGTGACATGAAAAGCTTACTAGATGGCTATGTGAGTGCTGGTCATTCAGTAAGCTATAACCTCTCACCTTCAAAGTTGAAAATGATGGAAATGGATATACTAAGACGAAAAGGGGAGGGTACCGTGCCAGAAAGTATAGGATTCTCGCTAGTTTGAATCTTCTGCTCCAGATATATATTACTTCAATGTGAAGCGTCAGAAGCATATCATACACAAGGAGTGCTATTCGAAGCAATGAGATGGAAAGGTTTTATGCAAATTACTCGCCTCACCGAAGGCGACAGTAGAGACATATTGAAAGGCCATGCTGTCCAACTTGGAAGAGTCATTAAGGTCAAACAGAGCTGGTTAATCTAATGTTTGCTGGATAACTGTTTCAAGGTTCTGTTGAGAAGACATCTAGAATGCTGGGCGGAAGATGCTGTCAGAATCCAAATATCAATGATAAAGGTTGTGGGTGAATGTAGTGTTAGTAATACTGTTTGGAAATGTTTCTAATAATAATAGAATGACATTCGAAAGTAAATAGAAATCCTACAGTAAAAGCAAATGACCTTTGGAACATTTGCAAACGAAATGCATAATTCTGAAGAGATAGAGGTTCCGAAAGGATTCTATCTCGTAGATCGAATGAACTTTGCAGTCCATGTTGATCACAGCCAATGATCTCACATTCTTTGAAGTGGGTTAAACTAATAAAAGTAGAATTGGAGTGCTTACACAAATATGAGGTTGTTGTTCAAGGTGAATTTAGGACGAGTTGGCAAGTATGGGTAGGAAGAATCAAGTTGACATACAATAATTGAACTAGGGAACATACATGCAGATGTGTTTAGCTATATACCAAAGGGTTCGAAAGAGAAAGCGAATGGGGATGAGTCCGTGAGGATCAGAAAGTAGCCAAGGTACATGTATACTAATTAAACCATAGAAAACAAAGAACAATGATGGAAGAAAAATTGTGAATGAAGAAAAGGATAATAGACTATCACCAACTCCTGAAACATGTTTCCGAATCGCATGGCTCTTTGGGTAGGGATATCCATGCCTAAATCTTTCGGAGAGTCATTATGAGAGTCTAGAACATTCATATCATCAAGTCTGATGATATGGCATGTCATCGCAAGCTTTGAGTGAATATGAATAACTCAATCAATAATTTTATGGTGAAAGATGGGGATAGTGATGGGGATAGTCAGGGTGGTTGTTTTCTAAAAAAAGAATATGATTGGACCTGACCAATGATTGTTTCACTAGATGGAGTGGTTGAGTCGAAGTGATAGATAAAAGAGTTGTTGGATGAAATTGATGGGAATGTGGAAGTGTTGCTTCGGACTTCGGATGAAATGCTTTGGAAGGATTGCTTCGGAACGAGGATGATATGAATGTAATGTCCAAATTGTGATCGTGACAGATGCGTTGGAATGAAAGGATGATAGATACGAATCAACAGAAAGGGCAAGTCTTATAGCATTCTGGAATGGGGGAGTGATAAAGATAGTATCACCATCACGCTGCAGCCAAATGACGTGATGCCAACGAGTCTGCATGGTGAACATCATCAGTGGCACTTCCTTCCTGTTGTTGTTGTTATTATTATCTATTCTACCATGCAATCCTAGATTATGTAATCTACTGATGGATCAGTGGCACCATCTAGAATAAAAACAGAAAAACAATATAAAAACATTACTAACCTCAATTCAAAGCTTCAGGCTTTGAAATATACTTTGTTTATATTTTTAGAATCAATCGGTGAAGCATCCCCGAGCCCACACGAGCACGAACACATGCATCTATGTGTTTGGACACGAACAGGCTCAAATAGCCAACGATTGGTGGCCACATGTATCTGAAACATTTCCAAATGCACATATGACAATCTATTTACCATTTTGAGTCACCCCTATCGTCACCGATCCCCGTGTCAGAATCCAAATGATAGCAAGAAATGTTGTGAATAGATGTTGGGTTAGTAAAAGTGTTCGGAAATATTCCTAATAGTAACAGAGTGGTTTTGAAAAGAAAATGGAAATCCTACAGTAAAAGCGAATGACTTTCGGAACGTCTGCGAATGAAGTGCATGGTTCCGAAGAGACAGAGGTTCCGAAAGGATTCTATCTTGTGGATCGAATGAACTTTGCAGTTCATGTCGATCACAGCCAATGAGCTTACATTCCTTGAAGTGGATTTGACTAATAAAATTTAAATTGGAGTGCTTACTCAAAAATATGAAGTTGGTTGTTGAAGATAAGTTGGAAATGAGTTTGGCAAGTGTGAGTAGAAAATCAAGTTGACATACGATAATTGAACTAGGGAATGTACATGTGAATGTGCTAGCTATAAACTGAACCATTCAGAAGAAAGAGCGAATGGGAATGAGTCCGTGATGGTTATAAAGTGGCCAAGGTACATGTATACTAATTAAAGACCATAGGAAACAAAGAACAAGGGTGGTAGGAAAATTGTGAATGAAGAAGAAGATTAACGGACCCACAACAACTCTTGAAACATGTTTCCAAATCGCATGGCTCTTTGGGTAGGGATAGCCATGCCTAAATCTTTCGGAGAGTAAGTATGAGAGTCTAGAACATTCATATCATTAAGCCTGATGACATGACAAGTCATCGCAAGCTTTGAGTGAATGTGAACAACTCAATTCATAATTTCATGGTGAAAGATGGGGATAGTGATGGGGATAGTCAGGGTGCTTCTTTTCTAAAAAAAGAATATGATTGGACCTGACCAATGATTGTTTCACAGGGGTTGTTTCACTAGATGGAGTGTTTGAGTCGAAATGATAGATAAAAGAGTTGTTGAATAGCATTGATGGGAATGTGGGTATGTTGCTTCGGACTTCGGATGAGATGCTTCGGAAGGATTTGTTCGGGACAAGGGCAATGTGAATGTAATGCCCAAATTGTGATCGTGACACCCCGAACGAAGCTGATCACTTCCATTTCAATTTGACAAGTGCCCAGAGCTTCGAAATGAAGTTTCAAAAATTTTCTGTTGCTTTTTTTTTTGTTATTTCTGTATAATAAAATTGTTGCATGCATTTTCTGTAGTTCTCATAGCACACAGATTGGTTTCAAGTGCTTTAGATAGGTTTTGGTTACATATTTGTGCATTCCATCCCTCATGTAAATTGCAATCCCAGAACCACTCCACCACCCTATTATTTTTCTTGGAATCACAAAGGACTCTCACTAGATAGCTTTTCCCTTAAATACACTTGTAGTTCTCGGTATAATCTAAGGCAGTAAAACTCCACAAAGTCTCCCATATTTTGCATCTCTTGCTTGATCTCTCTACAACCATCTCTTTGTTAGCAAATCATCACTAGCCATTTGTTTTCAATTCAAGTGATCTATTTGACTCAACAGTTATCTCAATTTTGTTAAGTTTGCGCTATATCCTACTAAGCTTGCGTCAGTGTACGCGAACTTTAAGCGCTGACAATTTGCTCCCGCATCAGCGTATCCCCCGCATCTCAATTCAACTCCGCTTAGATTATTGAACAAGCGCCTAAAGTACGCTTTGCGCAACTGCTAATAAAATTCAAATAAATCACAAGCAAATACAAAATAAAACTAATAAATATTTCAATTTATTATCTTATTAGTCGTGACTATGGGTGATGCTAAACTTTGATCGTCAGAGATGATAGAAAAATGCGAGACCTCGTCCGACAACAAACGCTCCTAGCATAGTGGGAACATGGATGGGGGGTGAAGGTGTTGCGGCATAGGAATGGGACCTTGTTTTGTGCTTCCTTTTTACTGAGAATAACGGTCTCACCTTCAATAGGCAAATAGGCACTGAGATACAGAGTAGTGAGAGGAGCGCGCAAGTGGGCGGCAAGTGCTGAGACCTCGGCTCACCCCACCCCTTGCTTACAGTGCATAATTTTGGAGATGATGGACACTGGGACTAAATGAGTGATCCTGCCGACCATATTAGTCTCGGAGAACCCTAACTTGCTTTGCGGGCTCACATCATACAGGCGTAGATGTTGCGACTCATCAGGATACATGGACACAGAGGACATCTTGGTGAACGAGTCATGTTTGTTAACGTAGACATTGCTTGGAAATTAACAAATTTTTGCCAATTGGGACAACTCTGTTCGGATCTGGACAGCCTAAAATAAGATGGGCTCGGAGCGCACGCTGCGCGTTTGTTAGAGCTGTGTAATGTCTGTTTGTTGCTTGATGTGATATCCGTAGTGCATGGTGGCCAGAACTATGACAACAATTCGGAGAGTACATCTGAGATGGAGTGATCGCTGGACTTGGAGGACCGGCGGAGTTGGCTGCGGCATCCGTTGTTTTGTAGCCTGATCGGGATATGTGTAGCTGGGTTACCTATAGGTATAGTGAGAGAGAATGCACCCTGGATTTGGATGGTCTGTCTAGTTGGTCACGGCGTCCGTTGCTTCGTGATCTGATCGGGACACGTCGTAGCTGGGCTACAGGTACAGGTGAGGTGGAGCACACGCTGGATTTAGAGGGTTGGTCGAGTTGGCCACGGTGTCCGTTGCTGTGTGGCCTGTTGGGGACGTGTAGTTCCAGGTGAGATGGAACGCATGCTGCATTTGTAGGGTTGGCAGAGTTAGGCGATGTCTTCTGTATTGTCTCCAACTGATGGACACCGTGATGTAAGCACACACTTCGGACCTGGGGTGCGGGTACAAGGGGACACCCGTTAAATAGGCCAAATTCATTCCTGCATCACGTTTCCATCACGAGGTACTTCGGATTTGGAACATAACGAGTGGGGAATGAACGGCAGATTCAGTTCATTGGAATGTAGATACCGTTGGATCAATCGTCTCGAGGGAAAGCTCCCGACCTTAGAATAAATTTGTACTAAACCACCGAGTCATACTGGTGAATTGCCTTCATCAACACATAAGACCGATGGACCTATGATGAGTCATTGAGCGATGCTTTGACATGCGAGACGAGATTGATTGGTCTGCGTACACTCCCCTGTTTGGCCTTTCTGTTCGGGGACATCAGAACGCTGATGTATTCCAATAGCTCACGGGAAAAAAAACCTTGTACATGTTATTTTATTATTTCTCCTTTTCTCCCACCGCGCGGCTATGCATTACATAATCTACTGATGCAT
>QMFG01003518.1:0-43702 GCA_003314545.1 Ramaria sp. MG151
TTCAGAGTGGTGATATCAACTACTGGGAGTGCTTGGAAACTGCATAAGCTAATCAAGATTGTTGTCGGAACGCGATGATTCAAAGATGTGCCCAAATTGTCTGTGGATATCTTCTCCCATCATAGTATAGGTTTACATGGAGGCGTCGTTGGCTCTTTCCCTATAAGACTTGCAAACGCTTTTGAAACACTTTTGGGGAGGTTTGGCAAGGACGCGAGGCTCGAGCCATATGAAGATAAGTTGATCCGTACAGACTTGTCACCAAGTAGCTGGAGGATGAGAAATTAATCTTCAATGATCAAAGCGAGACATGAAGGGAGTTTTCTTCTCGCCGACGTCAATGATTGATGTGCAAGACCTGCCGATGGGAGTATCGCACCACAGAGGCAAGGGGCGCTGTGTTTTAGCGCGAGAAAATGCCCTTGGTTCCGGCTACTGGGGGGTGGCTCAACTGAATGTCGAAGGTGTTAATTATTCCGTGAGGAGCGAAGAAGTTGTCGCTTAAATACATGGTAGCTATACAACGAAGGAATGATATTACTATAATCCAAAATATTTCTTGTTATACTTTGTTTAAATGACTGCGCATTAGCTATGTACACACTCAATGGTATCGAATTCCACTAACACACGGGAGGGAAAGGAAGACGGAGTGGTGCAAAAGGCATGTTTTTTTTCTTCTCCCAGTTTCGTAGGCCATTCGTCACTCACTGACACCCGCTGTCCATTGCGGGTTCGCCCCAACTATATAGGCGCCGCCAGCTTTTCAAACGAAAGGACCTAGGAGCGTGGCTCGCGATGTATTGGTTCTGGAGGAGCTGTATACGGAGCTGCTGGGTGAAGGAGGTGAGCGCTTCAGTGGTTCTTGTACCCGCGGTTATCGCATTGAACCCTGTAAGACGCATAAGATCAGTCATAAATAGATAAATTTCATCCCCCTCTATCTCCCACAATGACTGGCTTTTACGTGCGACGTCGCCGCTCGTATCAGCAATACGGGTGTCTCATGCGGTCTCACGGGATCATCCCCTTGCCGCAGTTGATTTGAACAACTGCGCCGAGCCTTCCTCAATCTCCCGTAAATGTAAACCTGAATACGTCATCTGTGGATCAGCCGTCGCCGCTTCTCCCAGCTTCTTGGCGCCGGGATTCATTCTCCCGCCGAGTCCCCATTTCCTCCGGCGCTAATGCCATTCCCGCGTTTACTCCTCTCCCACGGTACCTCGGCTTCCCCCGCCGGAACCGCAATGCTGCCTCGCCCGCCCCCACCATCTTCAATGACACGACGTTCACCCAAAGGTGTTGATTATTGAAGAGCTAAGAAGCCGGTTGTGCAAAAGAGAGTTTTTTTGTCTTCCCGTTGCGCTGTCTAACCTTTCCTGTCACTATGGGCTATTGCGGTATCTCCGACTTTTCAAGTCCGTCGCACCCCTACACATTATTACCTACTCCCTTGCCGCACAACGTTCTTTCATTTGCAAAATTATCCCGTTTCATATCCCATTGCCTTTCGAGCTTACCCTTTTCACAATGCTTAACAGTCTTCAGGTCATAAGAAATTTTGCATAAGCTATGCAACAAATGCAGGACGTCGACCCTGACAACTTGGCCGCGCTTATTTTTCGGGCTGAGTACCATTGTCTCCCGATTATTCCGCATGTTGCGCATTTCCTATAGGGTTCGAAACCCTATTATACCTTCCCCCGGCACTCACAATTGTTTTTTTAGCACATTGTCATGCAGTTACCGGGTCGATTTAGTATTTCTTCTCACATGTTATCTACTCCGACGCGGGGTCGTTCGAGTCTGAATCACTCCTGTCCTCTCGCAATCTCATATCATTTTGCATTGTTCTCTTTTTTACCGACACTTGTTTTTTTTCAGAACCCATCGCTCCTGTGCTATGAAAATCCCTCTGCTTATTAAGCATTTGTTAACTCTCCGGAAGCCTCAGGCAAATCCATCCCCCCCAATAGATAAGCTTTATGGCATCTTCACCCCCACATTGTGGGAAACAACCTGCAGCCAGGCCCAAGATGGCTGGCTCGTCCTTGCGGTGCGACTAGACCCAACATTACCTTCTATGAAATCAAAGTTCTCTGGCAGACCTCGTCCTTGCTTTCGGAGAACGTTCCACCTGCCGTGGAACACCTGTGTCGCTATGTCTCGCTCCGAACCCCTTCCTCCTCTAGCAATGCAAGTCTGCTGTCCGCCGAAGTCAGATCCGCCCAGGCCGCCCTTATGTGAGAAGCGGCCGTCAAGTCCGCAATCTTTCTTGGCGTGCCGCGCGTACGTCGCAATATGCCAAACAGATGTCAAGACTGATTTAAATTGTCTATGGGCTCCAAGACGATCCTGAACCTGGAAGCACTAACCGGGGCCTTAGACGATGACGTGAAGAGGTCCCTCCGCGAAGTATCCCATTGGTACGGCATATATATATGCATATTTATATGCAATGCCAAACTCACGAGACGATAGAGAGGCCAATGCCACAAATATGAATAACTCATGTAGCAAGGCCGTGACGTCTGGAAACATATCTACACGCCTCATGACATGAAACTGACCATGGATCAAATTTGCGACGAGGAGCCGGAAGGTATTAGCAAGAACAAGCTTTGAAGCAACCACTAAATGGATATCCTGGAGTTAAATCAGCCTTTACAAGTTACTTCGGATGCTTTAATAAGGGAAAATGCAGGTGCACTATTCATCCACCAATTATTTATGCTACAGGTAAGATAGCGAAGCTACACACAAGAGACAGGATAGCTCGAAAGATAGGCAAATATTGGGAAGACTCTAGAGTTAAAGTGAAGGTAAGGTGGATATGAGAGGATATACAAAGGAGGTGTTGTGAGGAAGCTGCGCTCCCTGTATGGTAATTCTGTCTTTTTCTATTATTAGATTAGTTAGAATTGATTTAGAAAGACATGGACCTTTCCACAGTCCATACGTTCACAGTCCACATTCCCATAGTCCACATTTCCACACTTAAGATTACTATAAGTATGTTTGTATCTTCCTTTGAAAGATCATCATATCACTTACACTCTATTCACACTTTGAGTCAGCTTGTGTGCTCTAAGCTCATTCCCTTGTCTTGGAACACTTTGCTTTGTTACTCTGTACACTTGCTTTATTCACATTACAGATCATCTAGACTTAGCTGACAATATTGCTATTTCCTCTTGGAATGCAGCTCAAATGCATACCTTCTCAACATGGATACAACCAGGTCCACCCTGACAATCCCATTCTATCATGGCCAAGGTGGACCAGGTTGCATCTGTGTTGGGAAGGTAAGCTTTTGAGTTTTGTTTGGGACCAATGCTATCTAGCTGAGAGAGCATAGGTCTCAAACAAGGCACCAGGTACTCATTTTAACAGAAGATTAGGGCAAGAAAGTTGTGTTGAAAAAAGGCTTGTTGACATGATGTTTCAAGCAGAGAGGAAATCAGTGACCCACCTCTGCCATTACCACTTCACTTTGGGGAGGCCTGGCCTGTCAAGAACATTGAATTTTTCCTATATTTTCTTTTTCTTCATTGTGTACAATTTATCAAATATGTCATCTTATCTCAATGTGATTCCAAGACATACTCCCTAAATACAGAACAACCCACAGAATTTCTTGTTTCTATATTTAGTACTATGGTTTCATATATCTCACAAGCAGAGAGAGAGGTCATGTAGGTTTAACATTTCAGAGCCTTAGGTCAGGCTCACTTGAACTCAAGGTCCGATAAACATGACTGGACACGAGCCAGATCAATCCCGATCCAGAATGTCAAGTTTACATGGTGTTCTGTCACAAACGCATCAATAAACCCCTTACCCAGTTTTGAATAGTGTCACGTTCATTTTCCGTATCTTTCATCACTCAGCTTCGTCTCAAAACAACTAGGAGAACAAATTGTAGTAAAAAATAAGAGAAAATTTACTATTATTTTCGCATTATGGCCAACGCTTCAGACTTCAACCATTGCGGCTCTTCGTTACCATCGCTGACACAACAGAACAGGGAGACCGTGATCTGCTGCTGATCTCTGACTAATAGACATCGATGCCACATATCGCGAATTCCAGTGGATTAAGACGATGACTTGGATGAGAAGCTCGACCCTCTTCCAGGTGCATGATCGCCTGCTTCTGAGGGTTCTTTTGTTCGTTTAACCATGGAAATCACGGTGCATGGACGTAGTCTAGGAATATATGATTTTGGCGACTATCCGGGAATGGGTAGACGACATGACCCAGAATTTGCAACAGCTCTATAAAAAAAGTGTTACTTTTCACCAACAGTTCACAGCTGTGTATGGAGCTGCTGGGCGATGGAGGCGAGCAGGTCAGGTCCCCGCGTTTATCGCATTGACACCCTGTGTGAGACCCATAAGAGCAGCCATCACATAGATAAATTTTATCCGCCCCCCTCCATCTCCCCACAATGACTGACATTACCTGTGACGTACAACCCGATGCCGTAGCTCGTATCAGCAATACGGATGTTTCAGACTGTCTCACGAGGTCAGCATTGGGGATCATCCTTTGTCGCAGCTGATGCGAACAACTGCTCTTCTTCTGCCTCCAGCTCGATATCTTCTTCCTCCTGTAAATGACAACCCGAATACCAGCGCCAACCCAGAGGTCGTCTGTGGATCCGCTGTGCAGACCGTTACGGTCACTGTAACGCCACTTCTCCCAGTTGGCGCCGGGTTTCAGTCTCAGTGTTTTTCCAGCGCTACTCACAGCACCCCATTTTCTCCGGCGCTAAATGCCACCAGCTTCACCTGCCCCATCTTCAACAACACGACGGACTACAGTACTATAATCCGAAAGTAGCTATACAGTAAAGGAACGATATTATGATAATCCAAATAACTCATAATTTCTACATATGAGTCTCCGGCATCATGGGCGAATATTAAGGCACAAGAGGGAAATGAAAGCGGGTTGGTGCAAAATGCGAATTTTTATCTTCTCCAAGATCGCGGTCAATTCGTCACCCACCGACGCCCGCTGTTGGCATGGGGTATTGCGGCTTCCTGCCAGTGGGTCTGAATCAATACTGGCACCACTATACAATATTACCCACTGCCTGCTGCATAACGTTCTTTTATTTCGTTCTCTTTGCCTTTCGGGCTGACCATTTTCACACTGCTTACAGTAACAGTCACCAGGTCATAAGCGGAATTTCGCTTTATTCCCTGATACTTTTGGGTTTGTCGTATTTTCAATTGATTTACATATTTATTTAAGAAAGCTACCAAGCCATTGGATCTCAGTCGATACTGGTAAGACCTGGTTCGAAGTGCATCAGTCTCACACGGATGTGATCAAAGTTTGTCTCGATTTTCTTCCCTTCTAAGCATCAATTACGACTGTTAGGATGCTGGGATGTCTTGCTCTCTCTTGCTCTCTCTCCACGATTGTGTGTCGGGTGATCCCTGCCTTTTCTCCCTGCCTTTTCTCCCTGCCTTTCCTAATTAAACGAATCTGCGCTGGCACCCACACCTTGCTGCGCAAGTTTCCTTATTTTCCGAAACCATCTTACTATTGTATCGCACAGCCAAGTTCTCTCATTTCTCCAACTACCTTGCTGATAAATCGCATAGCTTTTCCAATTTCTCGTTGAATGACGCATAACAGCTTTCTGGTAAATCGAACTTCCTACCACCTTGGATGCTGTGCTGATATTTTATCGAAATCTCAGACAGTGATTAGGCTAGGTCATAAGATACCGGTCAGACATGGCTTGAAGAAGGACAGGACCTCATATTGAGAGGCTCGTTTCTATCTTTACTACATAAGGGTATTACATTCTGTCCACGAACTTTAGTCTAGAATTGACAATATAGTGAAATCAAATGGCACAGCATTGTATAGGCCTCCGAAGCTGGGCACGTTGCATCCAGTGTATTCCCAGTGCTACTCACAGTACTGTCTACCCTCAACTCCGATATTCCTCCAGATGTGACCGCCAGAGTCAGCCTTTCAACCCTTTCCGCAACGGTACACTACACGAAATGGATATTCAATTATTTGATTGTCTGTCTCTAATTTTGACATTTAGGATCATTACAATTTGTCCACGAACTCTAACCTAGATCTGACAAATAGGGCGAAATTGAAAGGCATAGCGTTGCATAAGCTTCCGAAGTCGGGCACATTGCTTTCCAGTGCTACTCTCTGCACAACCTTCCTTGGGCTCTTATACTCCTCCACCTGTGTGTCAGAATTCAATTATCAAAGATAAATGTTATGGACAAATGTATTGTTAGCAATAACATTAGAAAATGTTTCCACATAAAGAAGATGGTGTTCGAAAATGAAAGGCAATCCTACAGTAAAAGCAAAGGGCTTTCGGAATGTTTGCGAAGAGGTGCATGATTCCGAAGAGATAGATATTCCGAAAGGATTCTATCTTGTGGATCGGATGAACCGTATAGTTCACACCGATCACACCCAGTATGATTACATTCTTTCGAAGTATAATCAAATCTAAAGTGATAAGTTTTATAGGACTTACTTCAAAATGAAGTTGCTCTTTTTGATTGTTCACGACAAATTGTTAAGTCAAGCAGATCAATCAAGTAGACGTGCAATAATTGAACTAAAGAACATACATGCGAATGTGCTACTTATATACTGGGACGTTCGGAGGCAAGGGTGAATGGGGAGTAGTCTGTCAAGGATCGGAAAAATAGCTAAAGTACATGTATGCTAGTCAATGACCATAGAGAATAGAGAACTAGGGTGGGGTGAAAATTGTGAATGGAAAAGGGTTTAACGAACTGGGAATGAGTCCTGAAACCTGTTTCCGAATCGTATGTCGTTTCGGGTAGACGGACCCTTGTTTCACCTCCCTAAACGATGGCCCTGAGTGTCGGGGATGAACTCGTCCACCTATTGAATCATATGTGTTGTCACCATAAGCTTTTAGAAGCATAGAATCGACCCTGCTATTGAGTTCCTAGAAATAGATGGGGATAGTGATGGGGATAGTGTAGATGCTTCTTTTCTGAGGAAAGGCTAATAATAGAACCTGATTTCTTGGTTGGGTCCTTGTGATGTTGCTAGGACGATTCAAGGTGTTATGGGTGATGAAGTGTTGGATAGTTCATGTGTGACAAGTCTGCCGATGATTCGGGTTCCGAAGAGTGGATTTGGAAACGTGATGTTCGGGGAGTTCGGGTGGTTCGGAAGGCGGAATAGATCATAAATCATGATCGTGACACTGTGACCTCCACAGATTCAACCTTTCAACCCTTTCCGCCACGGTACACTATACAAAATGGACATCTCAACTGATCTCCTACGTTTATCAGGAACAGTCGCCATCGTTCCAGGGCTCAGTGTTGCTTTCAAGCTGGCGATCCTGATTATACAAACTGTTCAGGTATGTTACCTCGGCGCGTTCATGTCGTCTCCTAACTTTGTTTGCATTCGCAGATCTCCAAAAGGAACATGGCAAGGTTGCAATACTTAGGCCACTTCATCGCAGACTGTCTGGTCACCATTGCGGAAAATATGGATGGAAAGTGGGATGCTGCTCCAACTGCACTCAAGATGAAACTGGATGAGTTTGAAGTGTATGTTCCTGCTTTCAATTCATTTCGTGTTGGAGATTTATGCATATTACTGGAATGGTAGGATATTAGAAGATGTTCTCAAGATTGTGAAAAGGATGGCATCTTCGTCAACTATGAAGGCTTTTTTCAACGCTGGAGATTGTGATTTCAATATCATGATGCTGGAGAAACGACTGTCAGACATGCAGAGGTCGATTCTGGTGAGCGGATAACAAACATAAGTGCCAAGTTGTTACTCACTCTGAGAACAGCGTTGTATAGCCCTCCGAAGCTGGGCACGTTGCATCCAGTGTTTTCTCAGCGCTACTCACAGGACGATCTTTCTACAGCTCTTATATTCCTGCAGCTGTTACCGCCAGAGTCAACCTTTCCACAACGGTACACTACACGAAATGGACATTGCATTATTTGTGATTGTCTGTCTCTAATTTTGATATTTAAGATCATTACAATTTTTCCACGAACTCTAGCCTAGATTTGAGAGATAGGGCCAAATAGAAAGGCACAGCGTTGCATAGGCTTCCGAAGCTGGGCACTTTGCTTGCCAGCGCTACTCACAGCACAGCCTCCCTCGAGCTGTTATCTCCCTCCACCGGTGACCACCACAGACCCAACCTTTCACCTTTCCACCACCGAATACTACACGAAATGGACATTCTCAACCGATCTACTCCGCTTATCAGGAACAGTTGCACTCGTTCTGGGGCTCAGTGCTGCTTTCAAGCTGGCCATGCTCATCATACAAACTGTTCAGGCATGTTACCTCGGGGCGTTCATGTCCTCTCCTAACGTTGTTTGCATTTGCAGATCTCCAAGAGGAACACGGCACGACTGCAATACTTGGGCCACTTCATTGCAGACTGTCTGGTCACCATTGCGGAAAATATGGATGGGAAATGGGATGCTGCTCCAACTGCACTCAAGTCGAAACTTGACGGGTTTGAAGTGTATGTTCTAGCTTGAGTTCCTTTGCCGTGGAAATTTATGCATCCTGTTGTAATGACAGGATATTAGAAGATGTTCTCAAGGCTGTGAAAAGGATGACAGCTTCATCGACTGTGAAGGCTTTTTTCAATGCAGGGGATCGTGATTTTTATATCATGATGCTGGAGAAACGATTATCTGACACTCAGAGGTCGATTATGGTGAGTGGCTAACAGACATAAATGTAAACCTGCCACTTACTCCAAGAATATAGCTTCTGCTATGTGTGGATACTTCAATGGCAGTAAGACCAGTCATTACACTTCCTTCCCCGCTTCCAGTTCAATGAACATGGTTTTGCAGCTCCAAAATATCACAAGAGCGATCAGTTCACATGGACAAGCAACATACAATGGGGTCCTGCACATCGAGGATCTCATTCACCACAGGACCCCTACAACGTCTGCAGGGTGGGAAGACCCTGATGCATGTATTAAAAGTAATTCCAGATAGTCCCTGTACGCTGATGCATCTTAACATCTAGATACATACTTACACATGGGATGACATTGTTCTTTTGGAGACAATCAGTCAATATCAAGTCTCCTTATGTTCTCAACCTGCCTGTTCTGTCATAGTTGAGCTGCAGAAGGCAAAGCGTTATGATAATAGAACAGTTTTGGTGAAAAACTACTATGGTATACCATCGACAGACCTTGTAAGACACCCTTTTTTAAGATCTTAGACTGTTTTTCACAATTCCTTAGTCTCTGCAAAATCTCAATTATCACCGACACGTTTGGTAAGCCTTGCTTGTTGCAGGGAAAGGCAGGAGTTGACCTTCGAGCATTCACAGGAACCCTTACTTATTGCAGCTTGTTGGCGGGAGTAAAGCCGCAGCCAGCATCCCATTCCAGGTGTATCACCTGCCTGGAGATCACCTTGAGAATATAAAAAATTGGGTTCAGCGGACACTGTCTTCAAATCCAATAGAGACTATTTATGGTATATATAATATGGGTATGTAAGTGGCCATGAGTACCTTGATCACATTCCTGGGGAAGATATGGTGAGCAATGGTGGTCAACCGTGCCAAAGACGACGGCAAGTTTGATCTCTCGTTTATGGCCTGGTTAATTACATCCTCTGTCCCAGACTTATCCCCCTCACTATCCCCGCAAGTGTGCTCACGTGGTTTACTATATTATATAACAATCTTGATCGGATGCATGCATGGAATGAGTTGCATCACCTCGCTCCCTCGATCATCGCCCAGCATGGGCTCTTGATTGCCCCACACGAGTTGAAACTTGGTCAGTGTTGCCTTACTATAACTCTCGGATTACTCTGTGACAGCTAGCACAAAAACAGTAATTAATGTTCGACACGGATGGATCACTGATCTGACAGCTGTGGACAGTCCTTCCAATCTATGAGATGTGTGCACCTTTCAGTGGGACTTGGATCCGGATGTGGAGGTAATGGAACCAACCGTGTATCTATTTTCGCACAGAGAGGGGGCATATATTCGCACAGAGAGGGGGCATATATTCGCACAGAGAGGGGGCATATATTCGCAACTCTGGAGCTCCTGAGCTTACAGGGGAACATCGCCCATCCTTCGACCCTCAACCGCAGTGGTTGGACGACACTACGTGGCATAACCTGGAAGGTCAGTCCATTGACGAAGAGGAAGAAGACACTTCCACTGAGGTGAAAGACGGTCTTTGTCTCTATGCATACGAGCTGTAATTATTTCTTGTCTTTCAAGAGTGACACCATGTGCTCACATTCAAACAGTGATCCCTTGATATGGTGCCTGCAGCTTCCCATCGGTGTTGCTTCTCCATTTGTCACCGAGGTTGAGGAGCAGCTTTGAGGCGCGATGTGCTGCGTGGATATGGACTGGACAGTGCCGCGTTATGCTGAGTGAATTGTATCTATTCTGTGGCCCTGTCAAAAGATTGGCGAGTATGAATATCGAGGTGCCACTATTGCGTTCAGAATGAGGAAAATCCAAAATGACCATAGGAATTCTGTACAGTAGGCACTAGATAATATCATATCCTTCACAATATGGACAGAAGTATGCATATATTCACGAGTGATGGACCGGAGGTGAGCGCTTCAGTGGTTACCCGCGTATCGCATTGAAACTATGAGACGCACAGGTTCAGTCGTCACAACAGATATATTCACATCTTTCCATCTCCCACAATGACTGTCCTTCCATCGCCTATATGACAGTTCATTACCCGCTACGTACACGTATGTCTTAGGCGGTCTCGCTGGGTCAGCCTCCTCGGGATTTGAACAACTGCACCGAGTCTTCCTCTGCCTCCAGTCTTCCTCTCTCGGTGGCACTTCGAACAGCACAAACTCCCCTCCCGTAAATGACAACTCGAATACCAGCGCCAGCCCAGACATCGTCTGCGGATCCGCCGTGCAGACCATACGCCCTCCTCTCTCCTCTCCTCCCTCTCAGCGACGAACTCCAGCATTACGATTAGTACCATTTTGCAGTCCACCACCACCGCCCCTCCGGCGCTAATCCCACTCCCACTCCTCTCGCATGGGTGTCTCCACCTCGGCTTCCCCCGCCGGAACCACTCTTGCTGCCTTGCCCACCCCCACCATCTTCAACACCACGACGTTTGTTCCTTGAGGAGCACTACATTCTGAAAGTAGCTGCACAATAAAGAAACGATATTATTGTAATCCAAAGTAGTTCTTGTTATAATTTCCCTAAATGTGCACACCATGGGTACAGAATTACAACCGACGCAAACACGGGATGGAAAGGAAGTGGTGTTGAAATATTTTGATGAGATGTTGAGTCCGATGTCAGTTAAGCGTCAGAGGTGGTTAGACGCGCACCGTTTGTCTGTGTTTTCATACATGGCAACAATTCCATGCAATATTAAATCCCTAAAACAGGGTGTTCCCCCGCCTTTCACAAACGTTTGATCTTACCGGGGACAATACTGATCGATAGGGAATCTCGTGGCACAGATCTAGATTAGTGTCGACTCAGCTTTCAGAACATATCGAGTGTTTTACGATAACCCAAAGCTATACAGGTCTACTCCTACCCTTTTCCACGCAGGGTCCTGTTAAATTTTCTAGGTGGTGCTGAACAGGGACCGTGCGATGAAACACTGTTTAGCTTGAGCGGTGCTGGTGGCTCATTGTAGATGATGCATTACTAAGCAACTGTAACTCAAATTATTCCAACAGTTCCAACTCTCTGTCTCTACTCAGTAACAATGACGAATGAGCACATCTTGAAGATCTCGATCTCTATGTTATATTGCTTCCATTACATCATATACATATATAGCTGACGCTGCTATGACCGCTTATATGTTACGCCCATTCGCTCCAACTTACAGGTATACTCCAATTTTCGCTGCTTTCAACGAGAGTGCCAAACATGTCCATCGTCGTGCTCGGTCGTGACTGTCACAATTTATTTGCTCTCATTTTCTTGACACATATAGCGAGATCTCCAAGAGTGTTCCATAAATTATTTTATTTAGCTGATGAATCATGCTCTTCATTAGACCGGCCCAGGACATGATTCAAAACTCATATGTATTTGACTATTCTCTTCTTGGTGCGGGGTATTAATAGAAAAGCAGTTCGCTATCATGGCACACGCAAGTGGGCATTAAAAACCCCATAGAGAAAAAGCTTCAATATCCAGTTTCGGTACATCAAGAACAAAAATACAATCAATGTAAAGCACCCATGACCCTTCAAAATTGGTGCCCCAAAAGTTCGAAGGGTAACGCCCGGCTGGTTGGCAGGAGACATGCGGGTCAGTCACGTCCACAGCCAACTCGAGACGGAACGTCCGCCTTGGAGGTTCGGCACTGTACAATAAGGATTGATGATACTCACTTGACCAGCTGGAAGACCCCGCCGATGTCAATGGAGGATACGTGTTGAACAGAGAAAACTCACACGATCCATCGCCCTCGCACCCAATCAACTCTCCCTGTCTAGACTGTCAGCGATGATTCTGCCTGGAAACGGAAGAATATAACCCACAGGCCTCGACGCTGAGACCAGGCGAAGTCAAGGCTGCAACATGGCATGGCAGAAGGTTTGTCAGCGTCACTCGGGAGGATGTAAAGGAAGAGACTGGCCTCCAACCGTTCCAGCAATGTGCACATAAGGAGTGTGATTGAGTTAGTAGCGGCTAGGGATATCACCATGCATTTCATAACCCAACATAAGCATCACCCAGAGGGTGTGGAACATGCTATAGAAGGTGCCCAAGTCTGGCATCATCCTAGAACTCGTACGGTCTCAGAAAACTGAGCCGTTTATGACCCCCAAGTTCCCAAATAATCCCCAAATCCCAAATATCACATGCATCTTGACGTCGACAGACCCAACGTCGACGGAAGATGTATGTTTGAAATGACAAAAGCTTACAAGTGTTTGGTCACCCGTACACCCGCCACTGTCTAGGCATTACATATATTTAGCAATGGGTCGGCTTCAAAGCGAGGCAAGTGACGTACCACAATTACCCTAGAATTCTAACCCCTGGACGTTTATGCTCTCAGCTGACAGTTCTGCTTAGAAACGAGGAAAAGGAGGTACTTGCATCAAGAACTCGAGCTCGGAGCTTTTTGACCCAGCTAGAAGAGACAGACATATAAAGTAGAGCTATAGCTTAGGAGCACAGTCAAGCGCAGATGGACTCATCCTCGTTACCACTGTCCAGCGCGACCACTTTGCTCCACCAGCCACAAACTCCCCCAGACCCCACTTCCATTCCTGGCATGAAGGCTCAGAGACACAAGAGATGGAGACCTAGAGGAATCCGTGGCAAACGTCAACGGACGCTGTTCATAGATCAAAGGGCATGCGAGGTCGCTCCGGACAGCAGGAGGATTCGGGGCTCGGGACAAAGTGGAGCGACGAAAGTGAGTGCGAGTTGTCGTTGGGAGGGATGATGCGGCAGGGGAAAGAGTAGGCGCAAGGTTTGAGGGCGTGGGTTGCGAGCGTTGTAGCCAGCGTGTATCTAGTAAGAAAAGGCTGTGAGGTCTGCGGCAGTTGCGATGTGGAGGATTCGATGGGGGTGGGTGGGAGTCGTGGTTTGAAGGAAAATTGCATGGGTGGCTTACGTCACTCGCGTACGCCACCCTTTTCGTTCTCCGATCCGGAAAGTTGAATTTTACGTATCCGATTGTGTTAGATCAAACTCGTGCCTCATCCCTATTATTTCTTTCATTCCAGGATATTTAGGATTGGTTGAAAACAAAAAAATTAGTCGGTTTCGGAGCAAACGAAGTGACTTTGCTTTCCGAAAGGACCAGGATATATGTTTGTATTGAACTGCTTCGGCGTTCGCTTCTCACTGTTCGTTAGATCGTTTTCTAAATATCTGTAGAAAAAGACATTCAGAACTAATCCAACGCAAAGCTTATCGAAATTGTTCACGATAAATGCATTGTCAATGATCCCGTGTCTGTTCTTCTCTGTAGCCAGCGCAAAGACCTATTCTGGGTTGTCGGGTCACGGTGTAAATGGCGCGAAATGACGCAGGACTAGGAGAGGAGAACGTCGGGTCGAATATCTGAGCTGCTGATAGAACAAAGCAAGCTGGAGCATTGGGTGTGGGGCGTGCGTACATGGTTGTCTTGTTGGTCTTTAAAGCGGTGGTCTCGTGGGACTCTTCAGTGCAATGTTCTCCAATGGAAGTTGCTCCCTCCTCACCTTTCATGCACTCAGAAGAACACTGGGACGTAGCTACATGATTCAGGGGGTGGAGGGTGAGCAGCGGTGGAAGTGGGGCACCTGGAAAGAGACTCGCGGTGGAAGTCAAACAAGGAAAAAAGCCAACAGAAGTAAAGAGGCAGTGGCAGTGGAGTCTGGAGAAGGGGAATGAGGAGTGCAGCGAGAATGGTGGAGAACAACGGTGTCACTGAGCCAAGGAGCGGGGGTTCACGGTTATATTCTGTTTAAGCGAGTCCCAATACAACCCGACGAAGGCTACTTGGACAGTATGTTGGCCTTAAGGCGACGCGTTAGCAGGAGTTGTTAGGCAGGTACTGGAAGAAAATCGTGCGCCATTTAGTACCAGCGAAGATAACATCACTGATTGATTCTGAATAAGGGGTAAATGGGAGCCGAACAGAAAACTGTAAAAGAATAAGGGACGTATTGAGATAGAAAGGGGAGACACATCACCGAAACCACCGAGTGGGCTTCCCCAAAGGCTATCTAGTCTAGGCACCACTTTGACCCGGTGTTTCCCTCAGCATTTTAGGGAATATTCGAGGGCGCATATTCGCCGGCATGATAAAATAATTCTTCTGGGCTGGTGGTGGGTCATTGTCGGTTGTCATTCGATTGATGCAGGATCAGAATGGAATGGAAGAGATTCTGTGCTTCTGAAACTTGATGACTTCAATGTCCTGAGGGTGGGTATCATGATGGACACACCAGAACGTGGAATGAGGTCCACTAGGAGAGAACTCGCATTGAAAAGTATCCACACGTTATTCATCAGTGAGCTTGCAATGGTATTCAATTTGTGCGAAGAGTCGGCAAACGTCGGGGCACGCTTTCTCTAAATGAACATTCCTCCTCACTCAATCGATAAAAGCGATGCGGCCAGGGATGTCTGGAGAAACTGCTATCCCTCATTAACGTCACATACACTAAATACTATGAGTGCATATGCACAGTCATCGAAAAGAAAGATGAACTCACAAACTGTAGTCACGGTGCTTTACCCGTGATTCCCCATAATTGCGGTGAAATTTACCCCTCGCGATAGGGTGGGATCAATGTTGGAGCATTACGCCCACAATTAAAATAATTATCTGGAATCTCTCTACGATACCTTCGATGCCCGCCTACGACCTGTTCTCCCCAGATGGAAAGAATTGTGAACAAATTGTAATGAGCTTATATGCCAAAATTAGAGACAGACGATCACAAATAATGCAATGTCCATTCTGTATAGTGTACCGTGGCGGAAAGGATCGAAATTTTGACTCTGTGGCGGTCTAGAGAAATATAAGAATTCAAGGCAGGCAGTGCTGTGAGTGGCGCTGGGAAAACACCGGACGTCCAAGCATCCCAGCAGTCGTGATCGATGCCTAGAAGAGAAAAAAATCGAGAGGAACCTAGATCACATCCGCGTGCACTTCGTTACCAGGTCTTACCAGTATCGAATGAGATTCATTGGCTTAATACCTTTCTCAAATAAATATTAAAATATGATCAAAAAACCCGACAAACCGGAAACCGCCAGGGAATGACGCAAAATTCAGTTTATGACCTGAAGACTGTTTAAGCATTGTGAAAAGGGTAAGTTCGAAAGGGATTGCGATGGAAAACGAAATAATTTTGCAAATGAAAGAACGTTGTGCAGCAAGGAAGTGGGTAATATTGTATAGTGGTGCAGACCCACTAGAAAAGTTGGACAGGAACCCGCAATAGCCCACAGTGACATCGGGCGTCAATGAGTGATGAATGGCCTACGAAACTGGGAGAAGAAAAAAAAACACGCCTTTTGCACCACTCCGTCTTCCTTTCCCTCCCGTGTGTTAGTGGAATTCGATACCATTGAGTGTGTACATAGCTAATGCGCAGTCATTTAAAGAAAGTATAACAAGAAATATTTTGGATTATAGTAATATCGTTCCTTCGTTGTATAGCTACCATGTATTTAAGCGACAACTTCTTCGCTCCTCACGAAATAATTAACACCTTCGACATTCAGTTGAGCCACCCCCCAAGGGCATTTTCTCGCGCGAAAACACAGCGCGCCTTCCCTCCGTGCTACGATACAGCCATCGTCAGGTCTTTCCCATCAAGCATTGACGTCGGCGAGAAGAAAACTCCCTTCATGTCTCGCTTTGATCATTGATGATTAATTTCTCATCTTCCAGTTACTTGGTGACAAATCTGTACGGATCAACTTCATATGGCTCGAGCCTCGCGTCCTTGCCAAACCTCCCCAAAAGCGTTTCAAAAGCGTATGCAAGTCTTATACGGAAGAGACAACGACGCCTCTATGTAAACCTATGCTACGATGGGAGAAGATATCCACAGACAATTTGGGTGCATCTTTGGATCATCGGGTTCCGACAACAATCTTGATTAGCTTATGCAGTTTCCAAGCACTCCCAGTAGTTGATATCACCACTCTGAAGCATTCTTACATATCACCCTACCTTTGCGCCCTTCCCTCAGGTGTTGTGATGAACCTCATTGCAAAATCCATGTGGAGGGATTGAGATTTGTTGGTGAAATGTAATACTTTGTTATAAAGGTGCTGCAAATTCCGGCTCATCTCGTTCACCATTTTCCAGGATAGTCGTTAAGGCACCTGGAATACGTCCATGCGTCGTGACTTCCTTGGTTAAACTACAAAAGAGGCCTAAGACGCTGCTAATCATGCACATGGAAATGTGGCACTGGGCAAGAGCAAGGCAACAAGTGATGCCTGAGTCACGGCTGCAGTCGGAGATGAAGCTGAGGCGGATACCGCCAGCGATCGAGTTGAAGCTGTTGTCCAATGGCTCCAGAGACTGACGAGGCACTCGAGGGAGCGTAGGCCGTAATGCCGGGGTCCGCCGCTGAGAGGAAGGAGAGGAACGGGGATAGTAGGGGAGGGAAAGGCACATAATACAATAACATCTTCGTTGCAGAAGATGAGGCAGTCTTTTTTGAAGGGGCCCGTGGGAGAGGAGTGAACGTGGGATGGAATTAGCGCCGGAGGAAACTCGAGCGGGAAACTGAAGAAGTCGCCAGCTTCTGTTACAGTAATCAATATCTCCCAATCCCTTCGGGCCGGTGGGACGGACCTAGAACACACTCGTTCCTAGCCAGCCCACCATGGCATGTTCACACAATTGAACCTCAAAATTACTCCTCAACCTCGGTGAGGGAGGGAGAAGAAGAAACACCAATGGGAAGCTGCAAGCACGATATGATGGGTTGACTGTTTGGGTGTGAGCACAGCATGTCACTCTTGAAAGACGAGAAATAATTACCATTCGTATGAATAGAGACGAAAACCGTCTTTCACCTCACTGGAAGTGTCTTCCTTTTCATCAATGGAGTGACCTTCCGGATTATGCCACACAGTGTCGTCCAACCACTGCGGTTGAGGGTCGAAGGATGCGCGATGTTCGGCCATAGTCTGAGGGGCTCCAGAGTTGCAAATATATGCACCCTCTCCGTTCGAAAATAGATACACGGTAGGTTCCATCACCCCCACATCCGTATCCGAGTCCCACTGAAGGGTGCACACATCTCGTGGAGCAGAAGAACCGTCTACGGCTGTCAGATCAGTCATCCATCCGTGTCGAATCGAAATTACTGTTTTTGTGCTAGCTGTCAAAGAGTAGTCCCAGAGTTATAGTAAGGCGACGCTGACCAAGTTTCAACTCGTGTGGGGCAACCGAGAGCCCATGCTGGGCGATGATTGAGGGAGCGAGGTGATGCAACGCATTCCATGCATGCATCTCATCAAGATTGTCATATGATAAATAAAACCACGTGACCACACTTGCGGGGATAGTGAGAGGGCAAAGTCTGGGACAGAGGATGTAATTGACCAGGCCATAACTGAGAGATTAAACTTGCCGTCGTCTTTGGCACGGTCGACCACCGTCGCTCACTATATCTTCTGCAGGAATGCGATCGAGGGGCTCGGAGCCACTTACATACCCCGGATGCACGCTCCACGAGAGTGCCCCAGATTGTGCTTGCAACGCGTGGTGAATGTTGTCAACAACCACAAAGTCACCGGCTTCTGTTACGTAACCGATGTCTCCCAATCCCATCGGGCCGGTGGGACGGACATAGAACCGACTCGGAGCTAGCCAGCCTCGCTCGAAGAATGCAGCCCCAAGCATCGGAAGGCTGAGATCGTCATAGCGACATTGGAGAATATCCAGGAGGTCGTCAGAGCTTGGCAGTCGCGGTAACGACTGACACAAACTATATGCTATCGATGTGGCTGGGTCCCGGCCGCTGAATATGTTGCTGTTGTGAACAGTCAGCACCAACGTAGTTATGATGATAACATATACTAACTCTGGAATCGATGCCCAGATACTATTATAAACATCGGACTACCATGTCGCGTTACCACGACTGGTGTCAACTCAACACCGCACAACTTACCTCCTCGTCCTCTTCACACGATAACTCTCCCGCATATATTAGCTTCCACTGATGTCCATTGCGGCCGGGTTGAACACTAACATAAAGACCTTGGGCCTTGAGTATATCAGCTAGGAGTAGATTAAACAACAGTGATCCACTACCAGAAACCAAAGATGGGAAGGAAAGCACCCTGCTCCTAACCGCTGGAATTCAGTCAAGGCCTAATTATTGATATTTAAACATCCAAATGAGAACTTAAGAATATGGCATACGCTGAGAGATGTTCGCTGCTCTAACATGCGTTAGTTACATGCAACTTCATATTTGTGTGCAGCGACAAACCATATCATACATGCCATAAATTGCTTCTACCGGATTTGAAGACAGTTTCCGCTCAAACCAACTTATTAAATTCTCAAGATGATCACCGGGCAGGTGATACACCTGAAATGGGATGCTGGCTGTGTCTCTGCTCCCTCCAACTAGCTGCAATAAGTATGGGCTCCTGTGAACACTCAAAAGTCAACTCCTGCCATTCTCTTAACCAAGAAAGCCTTACCGGATGTGTCGGTGATTATTGAGATTTTTCAGAAACTGAGGAATTGAGATAAGCACCCTAAGATCTCAAAAAAGGCGGCCTTACAAGATCTGTCTTCTCTCGAGATGGCATACCATAGTAATTCTTCACCAACACCGTCCTATTATCATAACGCTTTGCCTTCTGCAGTTCAACTCTAACTGAACCAGGACTCGAGTGTCGTTGAGAACGTAGTGAGACTCGATATTGGCCGATTGTCTCGAAAACGACAATGTCATCGCTTGTGTAGGTGCGAATCTAGATTTGAATATGCATCAGCATGGGGGGACTTCCTGAAAAATCATCAATACGTGCATCGGGGTCGTCTTCCGTTGAATCCCGGCAAAGACTGAGATCTCCGAGGCGCAGGACCTGATCGTACACTGCATTGACAACAGTCTCCTGTGAACTCACTACTCTTGTGATATTTTGGAGCTGCGAAGTCATGTTCATTGAACCAAAATTGAAGTAGTAAATATAGAGACTGGGCTCACTGCCATTGATGCATCCACGCCCAACAGAACCTATGTTCTCAGAGTGAGTAACAGCTTGGCACTTATGTTTGTTATCCGCTCACCAGAATCGACCTCTGCGTGTCTGACAGTCGCTTCTCCAGCATCATGATATCGAAATCACGATCTCCAGCGTTGAAAAAAGCCTTCATAGTCGACGAAGATGCCGTCCTTTTCACAATCTTGAGAACATCTTCTAATATCCTACCATTCCAGCAAGATGCATAAATCTCCAACACGAAATGAATTGAAAGCAGGAACATACACTTCAAACTCATCCAGTTTCGTCTTGAGTGCAGTTGGAGCAGCGTCCCACTTTCCGTCCATATTTTCCGCAATGGTGACTAGACAGTCTGCGATGAAGTGGGTTAGATATTGCAGTCTTGCCGTGTTCCTTTTGGAGATCTGGGAATGCAAACAAAGTTAGCAGAGGACATGAATGTGCTGAGGTAAGATACCTGAACAGTTTGTATAATCAGCATCGCCAGCTTGAAAGCGGCACTGAGCCCTGGAACGAGGGCAACTGTTCCTGATAAGCGGAGGAGATCGGTTGCGACGTCCATTTCGTGTAGTACACCGTGGTGATATGAAAGATTGACCCTGTGGCGGTCACAGGTGGAGGAAGATAACAGCTCAAGGGAGGCTGTGCTGTGAGTAGCGTAGCGCTGGGAAAACACTGGGTGACCAGCTTCGGAGGCCTACGCATGGCTGTGCCGTTCTATTTTGCCCTATCTTCCCATAGCATGTGAACATAGTTACCGGATACTCGTAAAAATTTTAACAAGAGCTATTTTGCTTTCATGTTATGATAATGTAGTCCATATATTTAAGCGGTAACTTCTCAGGCCCTCGTTGGGTGAACGCCATGTTGTTGAAGTGGATGGTTGTGCGGTTCTGGCACCCGTGGGAGAGGAGTAAATGCTGGGAGTGTGTGAGCGGCATTAGCGCCGGAGGAAGGCGCTGAAACTGTGAGGTGGTCACAGTGACCGTAACGGTCTGCACGGCGGATCCGTAGATGACGTCTGGGTTGGCTCTGGTATTCGGGATGTCATTTACGGGAGGAGATTGAGCTGGAGACAGAGGAGTGCAGTTGTTCAAATCAATTGCAGCAAAGGGATGATACCGTGAGACCGCCTGAGACACCCGTATTGCTGATATGAGCCACAGCATCGGCTTGTGCGTCGCATGTAAGAGTCAGTCATTGTGGGAGATGGAGCGGGGGGAGAGAATAAATTTTATCCATTGTGATGACCGATCTTGTGCATGGCACACAGGGTTTCAATGCGATAAACGGGAGACAAAAACCGCCAAAACACTCACTTCCTTCACCTAGCAGCTCCATGTACTGCCCCCCCTGAACCAATTTATTGCAAGCCACACTCCTAGGTCCTTTCTGCACAACCGTCTACAGGTCCCAACTATGTTCTAGTTTTTATCATTCTGGAGCCGACAAGAATATAGGGAACTTGAGTGAATGGGTGTGTTTAGCTGCTTATAGAGTCATACTGTGACGCTGAACATGTAGTACACGCATTTGTAGTACCTGGGGGTTGGCCGTAATGAGCCTGCTGACTGAACCCATTGGGGAATCCCTACCACCTGCCGAGCATAGACACCTTCATTTGAAGATCGTTTTGGAAAACATCCATAGCAGTTTCCATCACCTTCATCTGGCTCTGAGGAGAGAGACAGATGTTATGACTTACCAGGGACCAGAAAGCCACCCATATTAATATACATCTTGCAAGGAGATTTGTAACGTGAATGTAACTCCAAGCACCAAGCCTCATACCCGAATAGGACGAGGTTATATGGCAGCCCCCTAAGCAGAACATGTATCTGGTGGCGTGGGATCATGACTGCTGGCTCATGAGGTGCGACTCCAGGAGAAGCAGCATCAGATTCAAGAACGCGGTTGCACATACACCCCACGATAATACAATGGACTCGTCTAGTAGCTTGGTCCTCATGATGGGGTAGATGACACCTCAACAAAGGATCTTAGGTTAATGCATATAGGAGGGATATGAGTGAGTGAATCTCTTGCGAGTAGAGAAACCACTCTAACCTGCTACGACAATACCCATGAAAAACACGAAGTTTTCTGCCAGTACTGGGCCTGGACGACGAATGATGAGTCAAGCCCCCATTCGCATCCCTAGTCCTTGCGATGAAAATACTTGATGTTACCGATCTGGGTGAGCGAGGTAGAGCATAAATTACTACGTAAACAATAGGCTTGATTAATTCATTGTAAAGAGAAAGAGATATCGTAGTTTCTACTCACCTAAGGATGTAGAGGGTCCAGCAAGCGAGAAGGGGGTATTTAAAGTCACCCATTTCAAAGAGCCGCCGGAGGCAATGGCGGTGGCAGTGGACTGCAAAAGGGTGCTAATCGTAATGTCGAAGTGAGGGAGGAGAGGACCGAGGAAGGGCTTAGAGCTACGTTCTGCACGGGGGATCCGCAGATGACGTCTGGGCTGGTATTCACTACTTTTAGCGACTGATCAGCAGGCCGAGGTAGCCAACTGGAAGAAAACCACCTGTGAGGGTTTCAATAACAGGCGTACACACTGGCCGATGCAAAGTTGTGAGACCTACTTTTGGTGACTGATAAGAATGTCGAGGTGGCCAGCTTGAAGAAATCAACCGGTGAGGGTTTCAGTGGCTGGCATATCACCCTGGCTGATGCAAAGTTGGGAGACATAGTTTTGTCCACTAACAAGAAGGCAGAGGTAGCCAGCTGGAAGAAAACAGCCTGTGAGGGTATTAGTGACCGGCATACATCCCATCCGACGCAAAGTTGAGAGACTTACTTTCTTTGATGAACAGACTCGTAGGAGGCCAAGTCATCCCTCCTACAGCTCATATGGGCCCAGCCTCTAACATGGTCCATCGCCCCCAACGCTGAGAACCAGCGCGATATCGACAAATACAAAGGGCAGCAAATATACGAGGAGCAAGCGAAGTTGCTTCTTCAGCAGAGACGTGAGTGTGGACTAGAAGTAGAATGTAAAGAAAAGAAGTCAGGCTCCAGAGCTTCGTGAGGATGGGGCGGAGTAGAAGACCATCAAGACACCGGCAAGCCGAGGGAAGTAGTTAGGAAGCCCCATGGTGCATCAGAGGGTTCACTGGCAGAGATGGTAGAAGACAATGCGAAGGAATGAGAAATTAGCTGATATGAAGCTGCTCCGACGACAGAGGGATACAGATGGAATTTAGAGAGAATATGTTATAGGTCCAGTGTAGACAAGCAATTAACGCTACAGAAAATGGCGCAGGCAGAGAGAGCAGGCAGAGCAATAACCAGAAGTAGCTCTAGCACCGCCGAGATGAAGCTGTTGCGACGGCAGAGAGATACGGAGAATAGGGTGTAGCACCAGCATAGCCGAAGAGTCAACGTGACAGAAACGGACGCAGATAGATTGAGCGGACACCAGAGACAGAAAATGCTGCAGACAGATGGAGCAGATGGAGTAATAACCAGGCAGACATAAACAGACGCAGACAGAGCAGACAAGGGGAATAACCAGACAGACAGAAAAGGATGAAGACAGACAGAGCAGAGAGAGTAATAACCAGACAGACAGAAATGGACGCAGACAGAGCAGACAAGAGTATTAACCAAACAGACAGAAAAGGATGCAGGCAGACAGAGCAGATGAATAATAACCAGACAGGCAGGGACGGACGCAGACAGAGCAGACAAGAGTATTAAACAGACAGACAGAAAAGGATGCAGACAGACAGTAGACAGATTGATAAACAAAGAGACATTGTGGACAAGGTGTAGCAGCAGCATAGCCAAGAATTCACAAGACAGGAAAGATGGTAGAGAGACAGAGCAGCTGCAATGATAACGAGAGATGGCTCGATGAGATGAAGCTGCTGCGATGGCATGGAATAAGGTGTAGCATCAGCGCAAGCAAAGAGATAACGTGACAGTAAAAGACACAGATAGACAAACCACCTAGAGTGACAACCCAAGGTAACACTACCATAGCTGAGATGGACCTGTTTCCTGATAGTCAGATGAAGCCGCGATGGGGTTGGTGCGGTAATAATAGCCAGACGTGGCAAATGGAACAACAACTAGCTGTAGCTCTGGCATAGCCGGGTGCCGATGGAGTCGACGTGGCAGCGAAATAAAGAGAAGACGATATCAAAATGTGGCTGGAGCATGTCCAAGATAGAGTTGCGAAGGTGGAGTCGATGAGGGAACCAAAGAAAGCAGACTCAAAATCAAACGGATAGATGGTCAGATGTGGCTCTAGCATGAAAGGCGTTACCCCAACCTAATCAAAATGTCAGTGTAGGGTGCAAAAGTTATAGTTCGGACTTAAGGGAGGAGGGCAATTTATGTGTGTTTGAGATCCTGTTGTCTCAGTATCTCCAGATAGGCACCGTTTTCCGCTTTTGATAGGAAGTGGTAGAATAAAAGAAGCGAGGAGAAGAATCAACAGGAAGAATGCGAGTGCCCCACGGTTTTGGGCGAGAATGCAAGAAGAGATGAGTGCAGTGGCAAGGAGGTGGGGTAGAAAGCATCAAAAGGCAAGGGAATGGGACATAAAGTAAAAAGAAAGAGGGAGAAGGATGAAAATAAAGGCGAAGCAGGAAAGAATAGAGAAGGGGTGAAAATAGGTTTGAAGACGAGGAGAGCGAGTGGCAGTGACAAGTGAGGACAACAAGAGAAGACAGAAGAGCGAAATGAAAACAAAGGACGG
Source organism: Ramaria sp. MG151 (assembly GCA_003314545.1). Classification (NCBI taxonomy): domain Eukaryota; kingdom Fungi; phylum Basidiomycota; class Agaricomycetes; order Gomphales; family Gomphaceae; genus Ramaria; species Ramaria sp. MG151. The sequence continues at coordinate 24,479 of QMFG01003518.1, forward strand.
CACAAAGGATGGGATGGGTAGAGTGGAGGGTGGGGATGGTAGGAGTGGAGACATGAGTCTAATATACAGCGACGCACTAGTGCGCCCGGCTGGTTCCGCGCGAAGATGATATGTATGACTAAGCGACTCCATTGATATCAAATCAAGCCTAACACGAGGAACTGGGGCGGAATTGACCACATTCCCGGTAACTTCGGCGTACGGTTGTGAAGAACACACTGTTATTTTCACTTAGCGCTGAGACGCTGAGCCGTAAGTAGCCTGCATGCCAGAGATAATCAAGCTGATATCACTCTTTAGATCCTGTTTATGTGTTAACCGGTTAATGCACCATCTTCCAAACTAAGCCATCCTGTTTAGCCGCGAATCTTTTCATTACAGACAACAATGGAGAAGCTACATTCAGTCGTCCCTGCTTCGGCTTCCATAATCAACGCTACTTCTTCCACAAAATCGATATTGGCCCAATCTTAGGCCACGCAAACCTAACCAGCATCGTCCATTCTTCCGCACCGCTTGTTAGCTAGGCGATCTTCTTGATTGCCTGCTTGCTCGCCGAGCGCCAATGCCATACAAACGCCCTTCTAAATTCAGATAAAGCTTGTGCCGCCCTGGATATATCAATATTGTGTTGGTATCTTCTGACGTTTTCGATTTATCTGGCAAAGCCCTGGCACGCGTCCATGCTCCATCGCATCCGCAGCCTTGCCCCTATCCTCACAGGAGCGATGTTTTCTTCGGGTGATGCGCCACGTCACTGGAATGCCCAGGGTTTGAGAGCCTGTGTCGAAAGAACATGACTGTGTTGCGCCAAACCAGGGATCGCTTTTTAGCAGCTGCGAATTTTTTGTAGTGTGTAGCAAGAGAAAATCCTGATATGTTATACTAAGGTCAAAACGTCATTCCCGTGCAAATTGTAGCACTTTTCATTTTTCACGAAGAAAATTTTGCAGGTCACGTGGTTGATAGCCGAGGTCACGTGCCTCGGCTCCTCGGCTATCAATGTCTAACACATTCACTACAGTTCGCAACCTCCCTCCTCAATATGTGTATGCAAACTTACCAGGAATGTGGTCAATTCCGCCCAAGTTTTTCTGTGCTTGAGAGGTGTCGCTCAGTCATATCGTCTTCGCACGGAGCTGGCCGAAAGCGAGTGCACCAGCATCGCTGTATATTAGACTCCCGTCTCCACTCCTACCACCCCCACTCTCCAGTCTGACCACCACGTCCTTTGTTTTCATTTTGCTCTTCTGTCTTCTCTTGTTGTCTTCACTTCCTTTTTGCTGCCACTCGCTCTCCTCGTCTTCAAACCTATTTTCACTCATTCTCTATTTTTTCCTGCTTCGCTTTTATTTTCGTCCTTCACCCTCTCTCTTTTTACTTTATGTCCCATTCCCTTGAATTTTGGTGCTTCTAACCCACCTCCCTCCCACTGCACTCGTCTCTTCTTGCATTCGCTCCCAAAACCACTCGCCACTCATATTCCTCTTGTTAATTCTTCTCCTCGCTTCTTCTATTCTGCAACTTCCTAGCCAAAGCAGAAAACGGTGCATATCTGGAGATACCGATAGAACAGGACCTCAAGCACACATAAATTGCTCTCCTCCCTTAAGTCCGAACTACAACTTTTTCACTCTTCACTGACATGTTGATTGGATTGGGGGTACACCTTTCATGCTGGAGCCACACCTGATCATTGATCCATCTGCTTTTTAGGTCTGCTTTCTTTGCTGTTTCTGTCTGTCTGGTTATTACTCTGTCTGCTTTGTCTGTCTGCATCCGTTTCTGTCTGTCTGGTTATTTCTGTCTCTGGTGTCCGCTTAATCTTTCTGTGTCGTTTCTGTCACGTTGACTCTTTGGCTATGCTGGTGCTACACCCTATTCTCCGTATCTCTCTGCCGTCGCAACAGCTTCATCTCGGCGGTGCTAGAGCTACTTCTGGTTATCGCCCAGCTTGCTCTTTGCCTGTGCCATTTTCTGTAGCATTGATTGCTTGTCTACACTGGACATATATCCTATTCTCTGTATCTTCCATCTGTATCCCTCTGCCGTCGGAGCAGCTTCATCTCAGCTACTTTCTCATTCCTTCGCATTGTCTTCTGCCATCTCTGCAAGTGAACCCTCTGATTCACCATGGGACTTCCTAATTACTTCCCTCGGCTTGCCGGTGTTTTGACGGTCTTCTACTCTGCTCCATCTTCACGAAGCTCTGGGGCCTGACTTCTTTTCTTTACATTCTACTTTTAACCCACACTCACGTCTCTGCTGAGGAAGCAACTTCGCTTGCTCCTCCCATATTTGCCGTCCTTTGTCTTTGTTGACAACGCGCCGGTTCTCAGAGTTGGGGACGATGGACCATGTTAGAGGCTGCGCCCATCTGAGTGATCGGAGGGACGACTTAGCTTCCTGCGAGCCTGTGTATAAAAGAAAGTGAGTCTCTCAACTTGACTCGGATGAGATGCATGCCGGTCACTGATACCCTCACAGGTTGTTTGCTTCCATCCGGCTACCTCGGCCTTCTTGTTAGTCGCCAAAAGTATGTCTCCCAACTTTGTGTCGGCCAGGGTGATATGCCAGCCACTGAAACCCTCACAGGCTGGTTTCTTCAAGCTGGCCACCTCGACATTCTTATCAGTCGCCAAAAGTAGTTCTCACAACTTTGCATCAGCCAGTGTGTACGCCGGTTATTGAAACCCTCACAGGTGGTTTTCTTCCAGTTGGTTAGCTCGGCATTCTGATCAGTAAAGTCGCGAATTCCAACCCAGACGTCGTCTGCGGATCCGCCGTGCAGAGCGTACCCCAACCCTTCCTCAGTCCTCTCCTCCCTCTCAGCGACAGACATCGGCATTACGCTTAGCACCACTTTTCCACTGCCACCGCCATTGCCTCCGGCGGCACTTTAAAATAGGTGACTTACACACCTTCTCGCTTGGTGGACCATCTACATCCTTAGGTGATTAGGAACTACGATATATCTTTCTCTTTACGGTGAATTAATTAAGCCTATTGTTTATGTAGTAATTTATGCTCTATCCCGCTCACCCAGATCGGTAATATCAAGTATTTTCATCGCAAGGACTAGGGATGCGAATGGGGTCTGGACTCATCATTCGCCGTCCAGGCCCAGTACTAGCAGAAAACCTCGTGTTTGTCATGGCAGGTATAGTGGTTTCTCTGCTCACAAGAGATTCACTCACTCATATCCTTCCGGTGTGCATTACCCTAGGCTCCTTTGTTGAGGCACCATCTACCCCCATCATGAGCACCAAGCAACTAGACGGGTCCGTTGTATTATCGTGGGGTGTATGTGCAACCGCGTTCTTGAATCTGACGCTGCTTCTCCTGGAGTCGCACCTCATGAGCCAGCAGTCATGATCCCCCGCCACCAGATACATGTTCCGCTCAGGGAGCTGCCATATCACCTTGTCCTATTCGGGTATGAGGCTTTGTGCTTGGGGTTTCATTCACGTTACAAATCTCCTTGCAAGATGTGTATTAATATGGGTGGATTGCTGGTCCCTGGTAAGTCATAACATCACAGTTTAGGCGGATATGAAAAACCACGGTAGCCTTTTGACTTGCAGGTATTTGCTACCTTATTTGACCACTCGAATGGTTTCTCATTCTACACCCTACATCTCTCTCTCTCCTCAGAGCGAGATGAAGGGTGATGGAAACTGCGATGGATGTTTTTTCCAAAACGATCTTCAAATGAAGGGGTCTATGTAGACCAAGGTGCTGTCCATAAGCTGCCTGGCTCTGACAGCTGCAGAACAAAAAAAAAGGTGGATCACATTTTGACGGCAGTGGATGATTGGGCAGAAAGCAACTACGAGGGTGCCTCACGATGTATTGTTCTGGGGCAGCTGTGTATGGAGCTATATTCAACGCCGCCAATTACTCGGAGGTATCCCTAGCTACCCACGAAGCCTTACTCGGCAGGTGGTAGGGATTCCCCGACGGGTTCAGTCAGCAGTGGCGATCTAGCTAGACTTGGTGCTCAAACGGTGACAAGCCCTTGTGCAGATTTGTATGGTGCGAACGGAAAGACACAGGAACAGGATCGGATAGAAGCATACCACAAAAGGATATGAACAGCATAGAGTACTTCCATAAATTTATAAGTACAAGTGTATTAATTGATGCAGAGACTGAACCAACGATTGTGGCGGGTGCATCAGGGAAGCCACCACGCGTGCACCCACATGACAAGACTGTCACTGAATTATTCTAATAATAGCAAGTGTAGCGCTAACCCAGGGGCTATCCCAAAGCCAAGTTTGAACTATTTTCACGCAACAGCTTCAACATCCTTTGCCTCTTCCGGCGGTGTCGCCCACCAAAGCCTAGAGCCACCACCTCAAAAACTGAGCTTCCATGTCCCAGTATTCTAAAGACCTTGTTTCCGGAATGCTTTTACGGTGACAGTGAATCCTGATGACTAAGGAATTTGGAAGGAAGCGCTGTGGTAGCGGGATTCTTCGTGGTGAGTTCATCACTTATTTCATGTACCTGAGAAACCTATGCAAGGTGTTCTCTATGTTTATATCTCCTGATGAGTCCTAATTTCCCCAAATATTTATGCCTGTAAAATATTTTAAGAGTCGTTAATGAGATATGGGAGAGAACGGAATTGGACGAGCGCAGGTGCTGGCCGCAACGAGAACTAAAATGAGAACCGAACCGAGAACTGATAACCGAGACACTGAAACTTGACCGGGCTCTCTATAGAGCAGCTGGGCTGAAGCCAACTAATTTATTTGAGTATATAATTGAACTATTTATACTAAATTGTTTAGTTGAGGGCCGGTACTTTTCAGCGGTTATTGTACTTCTAACTAAAAATAACTAAAAATCTTATTTAAAATAACAAAATATGAAATAGCAAAGCAAGTAGGGCACGCTTGTGAGAATTTACATGCAAGGTGTTAGTTGAGCCAAGGTCTCATTTTCCACCTATTTGTGCTTTCCTCTCGCCATTCTTGACCGGTGTGGCCATTGAAGCTGAAGCTGTTATCCCCAGTGACAAGCAATCATGAAATAATGTCCCATCATTAATGTCACAAACATCTTGACCCCCTCATCCATTTCCGAGTCTGCTACTGGTGTTTTTCTCAGTCGGGATCTTGCCTCACATTCTTATGAAGTCATCTGTGGCAGTCGAAATTCGGCATTACCCTTAGTCACAACAACGAGAAGGAAGTACCACTAACCATATTCATCTTGCGCAGTCATTGGCATCAGTCAAGATGGCCACATGAGGACCTATGTGGAGACGAAGGTGAGACAGTCGGATGTAGACCATGTAGGCAAATGGACTGACCAGAGATGATGTTGGGAAAAATCCATGTTTGGACTACCAACACCTGAGCATTGTCACGATCATGATTTATGTCCTACTCCACCTTCCGAACCATCCGAACAACCTTCTTCCGAAATTGATTCTTCGGAACCCGAAGCGTCGACAAATTCGTCACACATGAACCATTCAACATTCTGTCACCTTTAACACCTTGAATCATCCTAGCAACATCACAAGGACTCAACCAAGAGATCAGGTTCTGTTATTAGCCTTTCCTCAGAAAAGAAGCATCTACACTATCCCCATCACTATCCCCATCTATTTCTAGGAACTCAATATCAGGGTCAATTCTATGCTTCTAAAAGCTTATGGTGACAGGATATATGATTTGATATGTTGACGCGTTCATTTCTGACACTCAGGGTTGTGGTTTAAGGAAGTGAAACAAGGGTTCATCTATCCGAAATGACATACAATTCAGAAACATGTTTCAGGACTTATTTCTAGTTCGTTAAATCTTTTTATCATTCACAATTTTCACCCAACCTTTGTTCTCTATTTTCTATGGTCATTAACTAGCATACATGTACTTTAGCTATTTTTCCGATCCCCAACAGACTACTTCCCATTCGCTCTTCCTTCCAAATGGTTCAGTATATAGCTAGCACATTCGCATGTATATTCCCTAGTTCAATTATCGTATGTCAACTTGATTCTTCTACTCACACTTGTCAACTCATCTCCAACTCACCTTCAACAACAACTTCATATTTTCTGAGTAAGCACTCCACTTCTATCTTTATTAGTTAAATCCACTTCAAGGAATGTAAGATCATTGGCTGTGATCAACATGAACTGCAAAGTTCATTTGATTCATGAGATAGAATCCTTTTGGAATCTCTGTCTCTTCGGAACTATGCACTTCATTCGCAGATGTTCCAAAAGTCATTCGCTTTTACTGTAGGACTTTTATTTGCTTTCCAAAACCACTCTATTACTATTAGGAATGTTTCCGAACACTTTTACTAATCCAACATCTATTCACAACATCTACCACTATTATTTGGATTCTGACAAGCATCTTATCTAGTGAGGAGTAGTGTTTAGAGTCAACAGTGCTGGGAAGAAGACGCATACAGGTTTATATAGAAACAGGCGGTTCCAGGGATAAAGATATATATCCAAGAAAAGATACTCACTGTCAGAGAAGGAGAAAATCGGAGTCAGTCGGTGGTTAATTGGAAGATACAGCGGGAGCTGTGCACAGATAATAGCATATAATTACTTGTTCTGATAGAGGCAATTCACGAGAAGCATCCGGATTGGATAGAGTACATACACAGTATATTCGTGTTCTGTGACCTGTAGAGAAAAATTGAGAAAGATGTCAAGTGGATGTGGAATGGAGCAATGCGGACATGAAATGAATCGTACCTTGGTGCTGGTATCCCACTGGCTCGTGAAATATGGGCACGTTCTAGACATACCAACTTGCCACACCATGGGGATGTGTTTGCACTAGAGCAAATGGAAATAATGATAAAATAACAATTGTTAGGTTATTCCATCGGCGCAACAACAAAGCAACTTCCAAGAAAAACTGTGGCACAAATACAGGAAACATGAAGACAAAGCGGGATGTTTAGCCCTAACCCTAAGACAATAGCCTTTTGCGGAATCAAATTGGCCTGGACTGGACTCTTGGCTCGTCACCAGCATTCCCAAATTCAGAACATGCCTGGGGACGCAGTCTATAAATGTATAATTTAGTTCTGTTTCGGTATGTCTTGTGTGTTCTGAATCTGCCTGTGGAATGATAGACAAGACCAACTGCAGAATTTACTTCCCACGGTCATGGCTTATCACTGCTATCCCCCCTCATTCAAACTTCGACTTCGGAACTTTGCCCGATGTCCATTGTACCTTGGCGGTTCTGAATGTAAACGTTGTGAAAGGAGTTGCGTATCATTTGAATCCAAAGCATGTACTGATCCGATCACAGCCGAGGGTCACCTTTCGTGGAATCTATTTGGCTCCGGACCGGACACTTGGCTTATCACCACTAATCAAATTTCGAATTCGGAACATGCCTGGAGATGTGGTCTATAGATGTGGCCAGCGTCTCCTTTTAGCACTGATATGCGGCTTCTACGAGAAGCTTAGCCGTGTATAGCCAACTAATACTGATCATATTTTAGTCCTTAAGGCATAGAGAGAGGTTGTATTTCTTCTGACTCTGCCTGCAACTCAGCGACATTAGGGATCAAAAACAGTGAGAAGACCAATGAGGGATTAACCTCCCACAGTCCGGACACATGGCTTATCACCGTTATTCCTAATATTCAGACTTCAAATTCCGAACTTTGCCTGATATCCATTGTGCTTTGGCAGTTCTGAAAGTAAACATCACAAGAGTTAATAAGAAATGGAATGGAATATTTATTGTATTTTATTTGGTTTTATTTGACTTGTTTTTGATGTTTTATTCAAGTTTACTTGAGGCGGTCTTTAAGCGCTTAAAAGATGATCTAAGCGAGATATGAATTCTAGCACAGGGGATGTGCTGATGTGGGAGCAAATTGTCAGCGTTTAAAGTTTGCGTGCAGAGATGCAGACTTGTAGATAGGTAGATAGCGCAAACTTAACAGTTTTGAGATAGACACTGAGTCGAATAGAACACTTGAAATGATGACGAACGGCCGGTGATGATTCATTAACAAAGCAAGGGTTGTAAAGATATCAAGCAAAGATGTGGAAACTGTAACAGAGATGTGGAGGTTATACTGCCTTGGAATCTGATGAGAATTACAAGTGTACTTATAGTGAAAGCTAGCTAATAACTGTCCTTTGAGTTTCCAAGAAGAATATTGGGGCGATGGAGCGATTCTGGGGTTGCAGTCTACATGAGGGGAAGAATGCACAAAAATGTACTAAAAACATGTTCAAAATACCTGAAACCGATCATGGTGTGGTAGGGAATGTAGATCATGTGTTTAACTACCATACTCAGTCAAAAGAACAAGAGAAAACATCAGAGAAAAATGTGAAACTCCATTTTGAAGCTCCGGGCGCTTGTTTAAATGAAATCGAAGTGATCAGCTTCGTTCATGGATCGGCGACAATAGGGGTGGTTAGGAATAGAAGTTGGATTGTCGTATGGATGGTTGGAAGTGTTTCAGAGCCATGCGGGGCTCGATCGGTGGCGATTGGAGCCTGTTTGTGTCCGAAGCGCATATATGTGCATGTTCGTCCCTGCATAGCCTCAGGGATCATTCACCGAGTAACCCTGAAGATGTAAACAGAATATACTCTAAAGCCTGAAGCTTTGAGTTGACATTAATATTGTTTTTATGCTGTTTTTGTGTTTTTATTCTAGGCGGCGCCTCTGATGCATCAGTTGATTATGTAATGCTTGCTCACGCGGTAGATAGATAAATAATAATAACAAGAGTCGCGTATCATTTGAATCCGGAGCAGGTACTGATTCCGATCACAGCCGAGTTCCATAGCAGCAAAGCAAATGTAAACTGCAGCACAAGAACGCAAGCCAAGCGATAAGAGATGTCGCGCCATATACCATATAGCTTCGCCAAATGTAGTTCGAACACCACGAGACTGAGGATGGTGTCCTCAGGCAATGACTATTCAAAAACAGTGAGCTTCATTTTCTAATTGACCACTTTGAATGCGAAAATCCCAAATCTGTCAACCCACTCAAAGTAACGATGTACACCCTCGTCGTTTTCACGCTGGTGTCGACGATACTTTTAATTTCGGATCACGCATTCTTATATTCTGTTCCTCATACTGGTTGCTTTTTGAATATTTTCCCGAAACAACTCCAGACCATCCCTTCGTTTGGAAATAATAACCAGTGAAAGAATCTGGGTGGTTGCTGAACTTAAAAGGGAGTGCCGAGGGAACTTTGATTCATCCTGACGACTCTTGATATAATCCTCGACAACCTGAAGTCTCTTCATTTGGTGGAGTGATGGTAGGATGAGGCCCCAGAGAGTTGATGGGCAGCTCAGGTGAGTACTCTTTGACCAAAGGAATGGCATTGACAACCGTCTTCTCGAGTGCAACCCAGAGTTCCAGAATGAGAAGAAATATGCGAGAGAACAATTCTGGATTATTTAATGAATCGGCGACACTGAAAAAGCAAGTGATCATTTTTCTAAGTACTTCCACCTAGGTTTTGGTATCAGTAACAGTCAATGATCCAAGTCGTCGGAAGTCCGGCGTTCCACAACCAGAACAGTGAGCCATAGTTCAGCTCCAGATACTGAGTATTGCAATTGGAGGAGACAGAGCAGTCATCCACATGTATCTGCTGGCCGTGGATCGCTTTAAGGTGAGATGAGGCCTTGTCGACGTGTATGAGTTGTGCCTCTCCGCTTACCCAAATCTTTAGAAGCTAATCCGGTATGGGATGGACCAACAAAGTATAGCATATCAGGGTTTTCTCTTGCTACACACTACAAAAAATTCGCAGCTGCTAAAAAGCGATCCCTGGTTTGGCGCAACACAGTCATGTCCTTTCGACACAGGCTCTCAAACCCCGGGCATTCCGGTGACGCGGCGCATCACCCGAAGGAAACATCGCTCCTGTGAAGATAGGGGCGAGGCTGCGGATGCGATGGAGCATGGAAGCGTCCCAGGGCTTTGCCAGATAAATCAAAAACGTCAGAACACACCAACACAATATTGATATATCCAGGGCGGCACAAGCTTTATCTGAATTTAGAAGGGCGTTTGTATGGCATTGGCGCTCGGGGAGCAAGCAGGCAATCAAGAAGCTCGCTTAACTAACACGCGGTGCGGAAGAATGGACGATGCTGGTTAGGTTTGCGTGGCCTAAGATTGGGCCAATATCGATTTTGTGGAGGAAGAAGTGACGGCTGAGTGGAGTTGATTATGGAAGCCGAAGCAGGGACGACTGAATGTAGCTTCTCCATTGTTGTTCTGTAATGAAAAAATTCGCGGCTAAACAGGATGGCTTAGTTTGGAAGATGGTGCATTAACCGTTTAACACATAAACAGGATCTAAAGAGTGATATCAGCTTCTCTGGCATGGCAGGGCGCTACTCATGGCTCAGCGTCTCAGCGCTAAGTGAAAATAACAGTCTGTTCTCTCACCACAGTTCACAACCGTACGCCGAATTTACCGGGAATGTGGTCAATTCCGCCCAAGTGCCTCGTGTTAGCTTGATTTGATATCGATGGAGTCGCTTAGTCATACATATCATCTTCGCGCGGAACCGGCCGGAAGCGAGTGGCGCACTATTGCGTCGCTGTATATTAGACTCATGTCCCTACCATCCCCACCCTCCACAGTCTACCCATCCCCTTTGTACCATCCTTTGTTTTCATTTCGCTCTTCTGTCTTCTCTTGTTGTCTTCACTTGTCACTGCCACTCGCTCTCCTCGTCTTCAAACTTATCCCTTCTCTATTCTTTCCAGCTTCGCCTTTATTTTCATCCTTCTCCCTGTCTCTTTTTACTTTATGTCCCGTTCCTTTGCCTTTTGATGCTTTCTACCCCACCTCCTCGCCACTGCACTCGTCTCTTCTTGCATTCTTGCCCAAAACCGCGGGCCACTCGCATCCTTGTTGATTCTTCTCCTCACGTCTTCTATTCTGCCACTTCCTATCCAAAGCGGACAACGGTGCATATCTGGAGATACTGAGACAACAGGACCTCAAGCACACATAAAATGCTCTCATCCCTTAAGTCCGAACTATAACTTTTTCACCCTACACTGACATTTTGATTGGGTTGGGGTAGCACCTTTCATGCTAGAGCCACATCTGACAATCTATCCGTCTGATTTTGAGTCTGCTTTCTTTGGTTCCCTCATCGACTCCACCTTCCCAACTCTATCTTGGACATGCTCCAACCACAATTGATATCGTCTTCTCTTCATTTCCGCTGCCACGTCGACTCCATCGGCACCCGGCCATCCCAGAGCTACAGCTGGTTGTCGTTCCATTTGCCACGTCTGGCCATTATTACCGCACCAACCCCATCGCGGCTTCATCTGACTATCAGGAAAGTGCGGGTGCAGAGGCACTGTGGCAGCAGCTCCATCTCAGCTATGGTAGTGTTACCTTAGGTTGTCACTCTAGCTGGTTTGTCTATCTGTGTCTTTTACTGTCAAGTCATCTCTTTGCTTGCGCTGATGCTACACCCTATTCCCGATCTTTCTGCCATCGCAGCAGCTTCATCTCATCGAGCCATCTCTGGTTATCATTCCAGCTGCTCTGTCTCTCTGCCACCTTTCCTGTCTCGTAAATTCTTTGCTATGCTGCTGCTACACCCTATCCACGATGTCTCTTTGGGTATCAATCTGTCTGCTGTCTGTCTACATCCTTTTCTGTCTGTCTGGTTAATACTCTTGTCTGTTCTGTCTGCTTCCGTTCCCACCTGTCTGGTTATTACTCTTGTTTGTTCTGTCTGTCTGCATCCATTTCTGTCTGTCTGGTTAATACTCTTATCTGCTCTGTCTGTGTCCATTTCTGTCTGTCTGGTTATTACTCTCTCTGCTTTGTCTGTCTGCATCTGTTTCTGTCTGTCTGGTTATTCCCCTTGTCTGCTCCGTCTGCGTCCGTTTCTCTCTGCCTGGTTATTACTCTGTCTGCTCCGTCTGTCTGCGGCCCTTTCTGTCTCTGGTGTCCGCTCAATCTACCTGCGTCCGTTGTTTTCACGTTGAGTCTTTGGCTATGTTGGTGTTACACCCTATTGTCTGTATCTCTCTGCCCTCGCAACAGCTTCAAATCGGCGATGTTAGAGGTACTTCTGGTTATCGCCCTGCCTGCTCTTTTTGCCTGCGCCCTTTTCTGTAGCGTTGATTGCTTGTCTACACTGGATATATAGCCTATTTTCTGTATCTTCTATCTGTATCCCTCTGCCGTCGGAGCAGCTTCATCTCAGCTAGTTTCTCATTACTTCGCATTGTCTTCTGCCATCTCTGCAAGTGAAACCTCTGATGCACCATGGGACTTCCTAATTACTTCCCTCGGCTTGCCGGTGTCTTGATGCTCTTCTACTCTGCTCCATCTTTACGAAGCTCTGGGCCTGACTTCTTTTCTTTACATTCTACTTCTAGTCCACACTCACGTCTCTGCTGAAGAAGCAACTTGGCTTGCTCCTCGTGTATTTGCTGCCCTTTCTCTTTGTCGATATCGCGCTGGTTCTCAGCGTTTGGGACAATGGACCATGTTAGAGGCTGCGCCCATCTGAGCGATAGGAGGGACGACTTTGCTTCCCACGAGTCTGTTTATGAAAGAAAGTAAGTCTCTCAACTTTGCGTCGGATGGGATGCATGCCGGTCACTGAAACCCTCACAGGTTGTTTTCTTCCAGCTGGCTACCTCGGCCTTCTTGTTAGTCTCCAAAAGTATGTCTATCAACTTTGCGTCGGCCAGGGTGGTATGCCAGCCTCTGAGACTTTCACAGGTTGGTTTCTTCAAGCTGGCCAGCTCGGCATTCTTATCAGTTGCCAAAAGTAGGTCTCACAACTTTGCATCGCCCAGTGTGTACGCCGGTTACTGAAACCCTCACAGGTGGTTTTCTTCCAGTTGCCTACCTCGGGATTCTGATCAGTCGCTAAAAGTAGCGAATACCAGCCCAGGCGTCGTCTGCGGATCCGCCGTGACGACCATACTCCTAAGCCCTTCCTCGGTCCTCTCCTTCCTCACTTCGTCATTACCATTAACACCATTTGCAGTCCACCGCCACCGCCATTGCCTCCGGGGGCTCTTTGAAATGGGTGACTTTAAACACACCCGTCTCGCTTGCTGGACCCTCTACATCCTTAAGTAAGTAGGAATTATGATATCTCTTTCTTTTTACACTGAATTAATCAATCCTATTGTTTACGTAGTAATTTATGCTCTATCTCGCTCGCCCATACGGGTAATATCAAGTATTTTCATCACAAGGACTAGGGATGTGAATGGGGTCTGGACTCATCATTCACCGTCCAGGCCCAGTGCTGGCAGAAACCTTCGTGTTTGTCATGGGTATTGTCGTAGCAGGTTCAGTGGTTTCTCTACTCACAAGAGATTCACTCACTCATATCCCTCCTATATGCATTATCCTAAAATCCTTTGTTGAGACGTCATCTACCCCCATCATGAGGACCAACCTACTACTCCATTGTATTATCGTGGGGTGTATGTGCAACCGCGTCCTTGAATCTGACGCTGCTTCTCCTGGAGTCGCACCTCATGAGCCAGCAGTCATGATCCGCCACCAGATACGTGTTCCGCTCAGAGAGTTGCCATATAACCTTGTCCAATTCGGGTATGAGGTTTTTTCCTTGGGGTCACATTAACGTTACAAATCTCCTTGCAAGACGTGTATCAATATGGGTGGATTGCTGGTCCCTGGTAAGTCATAAGATCTCAGTTTAGGCGGATAGGAAAAACCATGGCAGCCTTTTGACTTGCGGGTATTTGCTACCCTATTTGACTTCTCGAACGGTTTCTCAATCTACACCCTACATCTTTCTCTCTCCTCAGAGCCAGATGAAAGTGATGGAAACTGCTATGGATGTTTTTCCAAAACGATGCTTCAAATGAAGAGGTCTATGTAGACCAAGCTGCTGTCGATAAGCTGCCTGCTCTGATTATGGACACCAATGGCTGCAGAATGACAAAAAAAGGGTGGAAAACATTTTGACAGCAGTGGATGGTTGGGCAGAAAGGAACCACGAGGGTGCCTCACGATGTATTGTTCTGAGGCAGCTGTGTACGGAGCTGGATTCAACGCCCCGAATCACTCGGAGGTATCCCTAGCGACCCACGAAACCACGTCAGGCTAGGCCTTACTCGGTAGGGAGTAGGGATTTCCCGACGGGTTCAGTCACCAGGCTCATTACGGCCAACCCCCAGGTACTACAAATGCGTGTACTACATGTTCAGCGTCACCGCATGACTCTACAAATAGCTAAACACCCAATCAATCAAGGTCCCAGTCAGGGTAGGGACTCAACCGATATCAGCTCTGGTCAGTCCATTCGTCTACCAGAGCTGATGTCGGTTGAATATCTACCTCTAATTAGCCGCTGGTGTCCCGTATGTGATGAGGAGTACTAATGTTTTTAGAGCCAGCGGTAGTGAGAGGAGGAAGAGTAGTTGTTTGTCTAGAAACCAGTGATGCCCGGGATAGAGATGCGTAGCTGAAAAAAGATATGCACCACCATAAAAGGGAAAAATAGAGAGGAAGAGAAGAAGAATTAGTCAGTGATTAGTTAGAATATATTTGAAATGCAGTGTCGTGCACATGTCATAGCATATTGTTCCGATACAGGGAATCACAGGCAGTATCAGCGTAGGGTACATCCACGATGGTGTATAAGTACAGGTTTATTCATGGGAGGTGACCTGTAGAAAAACAAGTTGTGAATGATGAGACGTGGATGAGCCAGTGTCGGCACTTGCCAAAATATATCCACTTTTGTATAGCTATCGCTCGTGTGTATTGAACTCAAGTATTTCCGGGACAAACGCTCTCTGTGAATGTCCGAAGTCCTCATTCCGGCATCTGTCTTCCTACTACTCTGGCGGTGCAACCTGATCGCAGATGGGGCTCAACGTCAACAAGACCTTGCGCATATTCGTATCGGCGTCAGAGGAAAGTCATATTCAACTCGCTGCAGGTACCACGATCTAGAGCGTCCAAATATTCAGTAGAATCCAAATTTTACCTCGGCGGGATGCCTGTCCTACTCACGGTCGTGATCATGAACTTTTCGCGGTGGACTCCGTCTGGGCTTATCGCTATTCCCGATGTTCAAACTTCGAATTTGGAGTTCCACCCGATATCCATCGCGATGTGAATGTTTCTGAAATAGAACAAGAGGCTCCACGTTCTACACTATATTTGTCGGGTTGTATTGAGACTCGGCTAAACAGAATAGAACCGTGAACCCCCGCTGCTTGGCTCAGTGACACCGTTGTTCTCCACCATTCTCGCTGCACTCCTCATTCCCCTTCTCCAGACTCCACTCCCATTGCCTCTTTACCTCTGTTGGCTTTTTTCCTCGTTTGACTTCCACCGCGAGTCTCGTTCCAGGTGCCCCACTTCCACCGCTGCTCACCCTCCACTCCCGGAATCATGTACCTACTTCCCAGTGTTCTTTCTTCTGAGTGCATGAAAGGTGAGGAGGGAGCAACTTTCATCGGTGACCATTGCACCTAAGAGCCCTATGAGGCCACCGCTTTAAAGACCAACAAGAAAACCATCTACGCACGCCCCACACCCAATGCTCCAGCTTGCTTTGTTCTATCAGCAGCTCAGATGTTCGACCCGACGTTCTCCTCTCTAGTCCTGCGTCATTTCGCGCCATTTACACCGTGACCCTACAACGGAGAATAGGTCTTTGTGCTAGCTACAGAGAAGAACAGACAGGGGATTATTGGCGATGCATTTATCGTGAACGATTTCGATAAGCTTTGCGTTAGATTAGTTCTAAATGTCTTTTCCTACAGATATTTAGAAAATGATCCAACGAACAGTGAGAAGCGAACGCCCAAGCAATTCAATACAAACATATATCCCGGTCCTATCGGAAAGCAACGTGGGGTGGAATTAGCGCCTGAGGAAACTCGGGCGGGAAACTGAAGCTCGGCGCCAAATCGCCAGCTTCTGTTACAGTAATCAATATCTCCCAATCCCTTCGACCCGGTGGGACGGACCTAGAACACACTCGTTCCTAGCCAGCCCAAATGGCATGTTCACACAATTGAACCTCAAAATTACTCCTCAACCTCGGTGAGAAAGGGAGAAGAAGAAACACCAATGGGAAGCTGCAAGCACAATATCATGGGATCGCTGTTTGAATGTAAGCACACCGTGTCACTCTTGAAAGACGAGAAATAATTACTGTTCGTATGAATAGAGACGAAGACCGTCTTTCACCTCAGTGGAAGTGTCCTCTTTCTCTTCGTCAATGGACTGCCCTTCCGGGTTATGCGACGTATCGTTGTCCAACCACTGCGGTTGAGGGTCAAAAGATGGGCGATGTTCGGCCGTAAGCTCGGGAGCCCCAGAGTTACGAATATATGCACCCTCATTGTGCGAAAATAGATACACGGTAGGTTCCATCGCCTCCACATCCGTATCGCAGTCCCACTGAAAGGTGCACACATCTCCTGGAGCAGAAGGACCGTCCACAGCTGTCAGATCAGTGATCCATCCATGTCGAATCGTAATTACTGTTTTGTGCTAGCCGTCAAAGAGTAGTCCCAGAGTTATATTAAGGCGACGCTGACCAAGTTTCAACTCGTATGGGGCAATCGAGAGGCCATGCTGGGCGATGATCGAGGGAGCGAGGTGATGCAACTCATCCCTTGCATGCTTCCGATCAAGATTGTCATATGTTAAATCAAACCACGTGATCACACTTGCGGGGATAGTGAGAGGGATAAGTCTAGAGGATGTAATTAAAAGGGTCATAAACGAGAGATTAAACTTGCCGTCGTCTTTGGCAGGGTCGACCACCATCGCTCACTATATCTTCTGCAGGAATGTGATCGAGGTACTCATTGCCACTTACATACCCCGGATGCACGCTCCACGAGAGTGTCCCAGATTGTGCTTGCAACGAGTGGTGAATGTTGTCAACAACCACAAAGTCACCAGCTTCTGTTACGTAACCAATGTCTCCCAATCCCATCGGGCCGGTGGGACGGACACGGACCGCGCTCAGCCCTAGCCAGCCTCGCTCGAAGAATGCAGCCCCAAGCATCGGAAGGCTAAGATCGTCATAGCGACATTGGAGAATATCCAAAAGGTCATCGGAGTTCGGCAGTCGCTGTAACGCGTCACACAAACTATATGCTATCGATGTGGCTGGGTCCCGGCCGCTGAATATGTTGCTGTCGTGAACAGTCAGCACCAACATAGTGATCATGATAGCATATACTAACTCTGGAAGGGATGCCCACATACAATTGTAAACATCGGGCTACCATGTCGCGTTACCACGACTGGGGTCAACTCAAATACTGCACAACTTACCTCGTCGTCCTCTTCACATGATAGCTCGCCCGCATATATCAGCTTCCACTGACGTCGATAGTGGCCAGGTTGAACACTAACATAAAGACCTTGGGCCTTGAGTATGTCAGCTAGGAGTAGATTAAACAACAGTGATCCACTACCAGAAACCAAGGATGGAAAGGAAAGCAGCCTGCTCCTAACTGCTGGAATTCAGTCAAGGCCTAATAATTGATCTTTGAACATCCAAATGAGAATCCAAGAATACGGCATACACTGAGAGATGTTCGCTGCTCTAACATGCATTAGTTACGGGCAGCCTCATGTTTGTCTGCAATGACGAACCATATCATACATGCCATAAATCGCCTCTACCGGATTTGACAATAGTGTCCGCTCAACCCAACTTCTCAAATTCTCAAGGTGATCTCCAGGCAGGTGATACACCTGAAATGGGATGCTGGCTGCGGCTCTGCTCCCGCCAACAAGCTGCAATAAGTAAGGATTCCTGTGAATGCTCGAAGGTCAACTCCTGCCTTTCTCTCCAACAAGCAAGGCTTACCGAACGTGTCGGTGATTATTGAGATTTCGCAGAAACTAAGGAATTGTGAAAAGCAGCCTGAGATCTCAAAAAAGGGCGCCTTACTAGATCTGTCTTCCCGGGAGATGACATACCATAGTAATTCTTCACCAACACCGTTCTATTATCATAACGCTTCGCTTTCTGCAGTTCAACTCTAACTGAATTGGCACTCGAGTGTCGTTGAGAAGGTAGTGAGACTCGATATTGGCCGATTGTCTCGAAAACGACAATGTCATCGCTTGTGTAGGTGCGAATCTAGATTTGAATATGCGTCAGCATGGGGGGACTTCCTGAAAAATCGTCAATACGTGCATCGGAGTCTTCTATTGTTGAATCCCGGCAAACATTGAGATCTCCGAGGCGCAGGACCTGATCGTACACTGCATTGACAACAGTCTCCTGTGAACTCACCACTCTTGTGATATTTTGGAGCTGCGAAGTCATGTTCATTGAACCAAAATTGGAGTAGTAAATATAGAAACTGGGCTCACTGCCATTGATGCATCCACGCCCAACAGAAGCTATGTTCTCAGAGTGAGTAACAGCTTGGCACTTATGTTTGTTATCCGCTCACCAGAATCGACCTCTGCGTGTCTGACAGTCGCTTCTCAAGCATCATGATATCGAAATCACGATCTCCAGCGTTGAAAAAAGCCTTCATAGTCGACGAAGATGCCGTCCTTTTCACAATCTTGAGAACATCTTCTAATATCCTACCATTCCAGTAAGATGCATAAATCTCCAACACGAAATGAATTGAAAGCAGGAACATACACTTCAAACTCATCCAATTTCACCTTGAGTGCAGTTGGCGCAGCGTCCCACTTTCCATCCATATTTTCCGCAATGGTGACCAGACAGTCTGCGATGAAGTGGCCCAAGTATTGCAACCTTGCCGTGTTCCTTTTGGAGATCTGTGAATGCAAACAAAGTTAGGAGACGACATGAACGCGCTGAGGTAACATACCTGAACAGTTTGTATAATCAGGATCGCCAGCTTGAAAGCAGCACTGAGCCCTGGAACGATGGCGACTGTTCCTGATAAACGTAGGAGATCGGTTGAGATGTCCATTTCGTGTAGTGTACTGTGGCGGAAAGGGTTGAAAGGTTGAATCTGTGGCGGTCACAGGTGGAGGAGTATAAGAGCCCAAGGAAGGTTGTGCAGAGAGTAGCGCTGGAAAGCAATGTGCCCGACTTCGGAAGCTTATGCAACGCTGTGCCTTTCAATTTCGCCCTATCTGTCAGATCTAGGTTAGAGTTCGTGGACAAATTGTAATGATCCTAAATGTCAAAATTAGAGACAGACAATCAAATAATCGAATATCCATTTCGTGT
>QMFG01003527.1:0-17505 GCA_003314545.1 Ramaria sp. MG151
GCAAGTAGGAAAATTGTGAATGAAGAAAAAGATTAACGGACCAACAATAACTCTTGAAACATGTTTCAGAATCGCATGGCTCTTTGGGTAGAACTAACCGTCCCTAAATCCTTCGGAGGGTGATCCTGAGGGTTTAGAACATTCATATCATAGAATATGATGATATGGAATGTCATCGCATGCTTCCACACAATAGAAATGACTGAATCAATGAGTTCATTGGAAAAGATGGGGATAGTGATGGGGATAGTCAGGGTGCTTCTCTTCCAGAAAATATTATGATCGGACCTGGTTATTGATTGTTTCACTAAACACTTCATGGAGTGATTCCTGAACTAGATTGGGTGACCGGATCAAATGTGTGCGAAGTATTGAGGCAAGGATGATTCGGAATTTGGAAGATCCATTTGGAAGGATTGGTTCGGAAGGACAATGATATAGATGAGGTGTCCATATTGTGATCATGACACTGATGAGGACACCCCAGTGTCAAGAGTCTCGGTGAGGCTCCAATCTCCAAATTCATCCATGAAAACAGCTCTATGCAAAATTACTCCTTGCCTCATTGAGTGCAGCAGTAGACACTGTTATTATTATCTATCCTACAAAGATCAGATTATGTAATCACTCTGATAGATCAACAGAGCTGCTTAAGAGAGAATATAAAAGAAAAACAACCATAAAAACAACACCTAGCTCAATCCAAGGCTTTAGCCTTAGAACAATTTTGTTTATTTTTTAGATTCAATTGGACAAACAACCACAAACAGGAATGATCATGAATGCACACATATACACCATTCAGACATGAATGGGCTCAAATAGCCAATGATCGGTGCCACATGACTCTGAAACATTACCAAAGATAAATATAGTAATTGGAAAACATATTCTATTCACCCCTATCAACCCTGATCCATGACCGAAGCCTGAATGCTTCCATTTCATTTAGGACAAGCACCTGGACCTTTGGATGGAGTTTCAGAAGTTTTCTCATCACTTTTCTTGTTCTTTCGACTCAAAAATAATTGTAGTTTGCATGATTTGTAGTTCTCAAAGCTCACAGATCAGTTTCAGAAGTTTTAAACTGTAATTACCTCCATATTTGTGCAACCCTTCCCTCATGTAGATTCCAAACCCAGAACTGCTCCACCACCCCTATATTTTTCATTCATCCACAAGAGACTCACCCTAGCTAGTGTTTTACTTAAATACACTTATAGTTCTTGTCAAATGTCAAGGCAGAAAATCTCCACAAAGTGCTCTATATTCTGAATCTCTTGCTCAATATCTCTGCAACTGCCTTTCTGCTAGCAAATTGTCACCAGCCATTTGCTTTCAATTCAAAGCAGTTATTCAACTCAATAGTTGCTTCAATCTTTGTTAAGCTGAAGTTTTATCTGTACCTACTAAGGTCGTGTTACCATACGCAATCTTTAAGTGCTGACAATTTGCACCTGCATCAGTGCATCCCCCACATCTCAATACATATCCACTTAGATTACAAAACTAGTGCCTATTCAGCACATTCGAGAAACTTCAATAAAAGCTCAAACAAATATAACATAAAATACAAAAATTATACAAAATTATTTCAATTATATTTCTTATTAGACACATATTGTTGAGCCACACTGTCAAAATTGTAAGATTGGGTGACCTTGAACATAGCTGGTTACTCACAGGTCTGATGCCTGCTATGTTATTATTTATCTATCTACCACGCGAACATTACATTATGTAATCTACTGATGCATCAGTAGCGCCGTGCAGAACAAAATAACAAAAACAATATAAAAGCATCACTAATGAGAATTCAAGGCCTTGGGCCTCAGAATACACTTTGTTTACCCTTTCAGAATCATCCAGCGAATGATCCCTGAGACTATGCAGGGATGAACGTGTGCATATATGCACTTCGGGCAGGATGACAAGCCACACTTATTTTCAATCCAACTCCACCAGCGTCATTTTCTTCAACCTTAGCCATCATCTCACATCGCCGCTACACCGACACCGCCATCTTTTATCACCCATTATATAATCAAATCAATCAATCAATGTCATCATCTATCATTTCCTCGTCAACGCATATCCAAGAATCCATCGAATTGCAACCTATAGAAGGACAAGCTGAATGCCATTTTCCAATCACACTGACATATCCTAATCCTGCTCATCTCCATCGCAAGCTCTCTAATCCCAATCATCATGACACCTATGCCATTGGAGAGCCAGTATATGTCGATGACTCCCAAGAACCGTTCATATTTCTTGGAGATAAAAGGGTATACTATCATGCAGGGCAAGAGGAATACATGGCAGAATTCAAGGGACCATACCCAGAATATCCTCCCCCGTCCATTCAACTCACTCTTCATCATAGAATCCAGAAAGATCGCATCTTCCACCCTACTTGTCAGCCAATCATGGAAAGGTTCATGAATAGCCTTCGAAGCCTGTGTTGTCTCTGATTCATCAATCCTTCCTGGATGACACAGTGACTTAATCTATATCCAATTCGCTTAGGAGACATTGGACAAGTTGAGGAATATTATTGGTTAACATTTCTGTTGTTCTTTTATCTGACACATGATCTTTTTCACATGATCTCTTGTTCTATGTTTGATAACTTTTTCTCATCATTACTAACTGACATTCTATTCTTGTACTAATATTCCCACTCCACACTTCTTTCCCCTATCTTGACACATTCATGCTTATCTGCTTTGTCAGAGACTCCTTTCTTGATTCCTTTTTTGTACTTTTTGTTCTCCTGCTTTGTCTGTCAGGGGACAACCTATTTTCACCTGGCCCTCCATCTCCAAGGCCCCTACACATGCGAAGCACAAGTCCGAGGTGCGGGAACATTGGTCCGAAGCCTCGGGTCCTTGATCCGAAGCCTCCAAGCGTGAACCCGAAGTCTCAGGCCTCTAGTCCGAAACCTCGGACCACCCGAGACCTCAGCCAACCTCGGGATGGAACTCGAATAGTTGATCCGAACCTTTGGCCCGACGTCCGACCTTCGTCAGGGTCGAAGTGCCTTATGGGGATAGAAGTCGGGTAGGGTTGACAGCGTGTAGGAGCGCCCCTGGTTGGGCGTTAGAAAGTCGTATATAGTTTTTTCACTAGTAGCGGGGATCTCTAGACTTGTCTCTTTGGATTTCCCCTCTACTAGGTGAGAGTTCCTTCACTGTATATTCTTATACATATATATATCTTTGGATTTCCCCTCTACTAGGTACCTACGGGCGCTAGGAGGGTTGCCCTTATATTGTCATGCACTACCCCTATTCTTACCAAGCACCTCTATTGCATCATTTTGCATCGTCCTTGCATTGTTGCTGTAGACATGTATATAAAGGCCTCTGCCTCTCTCTGTAAAATAAGTTCAACAAGTCAAGTTTCAAGTCAACACTCAAGTCCTCAGTTCAAGTTAAGCAAGTTCAAGAATAGTCTAGAACGTTCTAGACTACATCACATGTCACGGTCACATCGGTCATGGTCACAGTCACAAGACCCGTCATATCTATTGACATCACCTACTGCCAGCATTAAGTATTGGTATTGTGACAAGATACTAAAATTGTAATAGCCATCAGACGACCATTATCAAGTGCAGTATTCCAATCAACAATCCCCTTCTTCAATTACAAGGCAGAGAAGAAGTCAAGGAATCGTTTGACATCTTCTTATACAAAGAAGAGAATTAGGTTTGGATACTGACATAGTTATAGTCATCTGACGACCACCGCTATTACAATATCCCCATCCCTGACCCCAATCCTTTGAGAAGAAGACATTCGACAATTCGACTTACCAATAAACGATATACACAAACTGCTGTGTCCCTCGAACGACTGCACTAGATACCATCTGAGGAAAGGACCGTTGCATGCAGGCTTTAGGTATCAAACCCAAGGCAAACACATCAATGAACAAGCTCCAATAGCCATCGATCAAGCCCCACATGGCTCTGAAACACTTCCAATCACTCATGCCACTATTCAACTTCTATTTCCAACCACCCCTATCGTCACCAATCCCCGAACGAAGCCGATCACTTCGATTTCATTTAAACAAGCGCCCAGAGCTTTGAAATGGAGTTTCACATTTTTTCCTGATCTTTTCTCTTGTTCTTTTGACTGAGTATGGTAGTTAAACACATGATCCACACTTCCTACCACACCAAGATCGGTTTCAGATGTCTTAGATAGGTTTTAGTACATTTTTTGTGCATTCATCCCCTCATGTAGACTGCAACCCCAGAATTGCTCCATTGCCCCACTATTCTTCTTGGAAACACAAAGGACAATTATTAGCTAGCTCTCCCTATAAGTACGCTTGTAATTCTCATCAGAATCTAAGGCAGTATAACCTCCACATCTCTGGCATATTCTCCATCTCTTTGCTTGATATCTCTACAACCCTTGCTTTGTTAACGAATCATCACCGGCCGTTCGACATCATTTCAAGTGATCTATTGCACCCAGTGGTTATCTCAAAACTGCTAAGTTACTGTTATCTATCTATCTACAAGTCGCGTCACTGTACGCGAACTTTAAGTGCTGATACTTTGCTTCCACATCAGTGCATCCCCCACGCTAGAATACACATCTCGGTTAGATTATCTTTTAGGCGCTTAAAGATCGTCTCAAGCAAACTTGAAGAAAAGCTCAAAAACAAATCAAATAAAAACAAATCAAATAAATAAAAATCCCTATTCATTTTCTTATTATGCTGGACAACAGTTTGAATGCTCAGTTGAGAAGACATCTGCTGGTCGAGTACGAAGTAGAGAGTGGGTTTGGAATGAGAGGATGATAGATACGAACCAACAGAACATGCAGGTCTTAGAGCGTGCATTGGATGGGTGAACGATAGCGATAGTTTCGTTGCTACGCTGCAGCCAAATCACTTGTCCGCATGATGAATATGATCAATGGCACTTCTTTCTTGCCATAGTGAATATGGGAGATCCCAAACATCGATTGTCAGATATGATAGGACAAACCGAGGCAGCACCTCGTCCGAGAACAAACACCTCTAGCAATTGAGAAGATAGATGAGGGGGTGAAGGTTTTGCAACATAATAATGGGAGCTTGTCTTGTGCTTGCTCTTCACTTGGAAAAAAAGTTTCGCATTCAATAGTGATAGAGATACAGAGAGGTGAGGGGAAAGCGGAAATGGGCGGCAACTGCTGTGACCTCGGCTCAGCCCATGCCATACTTGCAGTGTATGATTTTGGTAACGATGGATATTAAGACTAAACGAGTAATGCTGTCGACCATATTAGCCCGCGAGAACCTTGCTTTCAGGTTCGGATCTTACAGGTGCAATTATTGTAGATGTTGCGGCTCATCAGGAGAAATGGACACGGAAATGATCAAATTCGTGCTAATTGGGACAACCTACCATGATCGGATCTGGACTGTGATGTCTGTCGCATTGTCGCTTGACAGGAAGTGTGTAGTGCATGGTTCGAATAACAATAATTTACATGTGGAGTGCGACTCTGGCCACGGTGTCCGTTGGTTTGTGGCTTGATTGGAACGCTTGTAGCTGGGTTTGTCAAATATGCCACGGTGTGCCAAGTGACGAACCGGTGAACGCTCACACTGCCTCAGACTCACTAAGGTCAAATTTCACAATGCATATACATATTGGGACTCACAGAAAGATCAACAGATGCCCAAGATACCACATGCATGGCAGGAATGTTGAGTGGGAACAATAACAATGATCTGTGGTCGCACGTTCTGTTGGAGGTGAATCCTAAGAACTAGAGTGCTGAAAGATGATCACAGACACTGGAGAACAGGTGGTGAATACTGTTATTATTTATTATCTATCCTGCGAACTTTGGATTACATAATACATCTGATGGATCAGTAGAGCCACTTGAATAAAAACAGAAAAGAACCATAAAAATATTACTGACCTCAATTCAAAGCTTTTAGCTTTAGAATACATTTTGTTTACTCTTTTAGAACCAACCGGTGAAGCTCCCCGAGACCACGTGAACATGATCACACACATATATGCATTCAGACATGAATGAGCTCAAACAGCCAGCGATTGGCCTCCATGTGATTCCAAAACACTTCCAAACACCAATGGGGCAATCTATTTACCATTCTCATCCACCCCTATCGCCACTGATACCTGACCAAAGCCGAATGCTTCCATTTCATTTAGACAAGCGCCCAGAGCTTCAAAATGAAGTTTCAGAAGTTGTCCTATCATTTCTCTTGTTCTTTTCAACTAAATAAATTTGTTGCACACATGATTTGTAGTTCCCATAGCACACAGATCAGTTTCAAGTGCTTTAGATAACTATTAGTTCCATTTATGTGCATTTCAACCCTCATGTAGATTGCAACCCCAGAACCACTCCATCACCCTATTATTTCTCACTGATTCACAAAGGACACACACCAGCTAGCTTCTTCCCTTAAATATGCTTGTATTTCTTGGTACAATCTAAGGCAGTAAAAAACTCCACAAGTCTCCCATATTCTCAATCTCTTTCTTTATATCTCTGGAACCATTCCTCTGTTAGCAAATCATCACTGGCCATTTGCTCTCATTTCAAGTGATCTATACAATCAACAATTATCTCAAACTTGTTAAGTTTGAGCTTTATCTCTGTTACAAGGCTCACGTCAGTGTATGCAAACTTTAGGCGCTGACACTTTGCTCCCACATCAGCACATCCCCTGCATTTCAATAGATCTCTGCTTAGATTATCAAACAAGCACTTAAAACTCACATTGAAGAATCTTCACCAAAATTCAAATAAAACTCCACCAAGAAACAAAATAAATATAATAAATATTTCCATTTATTTTCTTATTAATCCTTGTTGTATACCCAGAGGTTGTGGTCGCATGTTACCTTGGTGAAGCCAAGTGATTGGAGGACACTATCAAGCTTATAGTACCATACTCTAGGAGATTGCTTCAAACCATAGATCCCTTTGATTAGTTTTAGGACCTGATCAGAGTCACCTTGCTGGAAACCTTCCAGTTGCTTCATGTAGGCCTACCTCTTCTTGGAGTTCTCCATTGAGGAAGGCTGATGAGATGTCAACACTTTCTAACTCCAAGTCTTCTAGTGCTGCTATGGCTAACACTCCTCATAGAGTGGCCCACTTAGCTGTTGGTGCAAATGTGTCACTATAATCAAAGCCTTTTCTCCGAGTATAGCCTTGTGCAACAAGATGGCCCTTGTATTTATCAATAGAGCCATCCTTTTTGCGCTTTAACACAAATACTGTAAGGGCAACCTTGACCTTACCCGGGATATGCCTGCTGGCAGGCATACTACAGGGGATACTACCCTGGTAGCATCCTGCCTGGGCCTGCAAGGGGACTCGAACCCCAAACTACCCACAGGGACTCACTCTAGGCTGGTAAGGGAAATCCAAAGAGAAAAGGGTGAGGATTCCCTTACCTAAGTGACTAACTATATAGCTACTGGTGGTCAAACAAGAGCAAACAAAGGTGTGACTAGCACTAGGGAAAAATAGAGAAAAAGGGAGGGGAAGGACATAATACTGGAGGTAGGATAGATCTAGTATAAAAGGAAATAGGGAGAAGGAGGGAAAAGGAAAAGGGGAAAGGGGAAAAAAGGGGAAAAAGAGAGGAAAAAGGGAATAAACTGGTTGTCCCCTGACAAATACCCATTGACAACCAATGGCTTTGTGTCCTTCTGGAAGCTTAGCCAATGTCCAGGTGCCATTCTTTAGCAGTGCTTGGATCTCATCATAGGCAGATTGAAACCATTTGTCACCATCCTCTCTCTTGAGAGCCTCAGCTAGTGTCTTTGGCGCATTGTCATTGTTAACAGCCTTGTAGGCAATCTCAAATCCCTCCTCCAATGAGATAAAAGCTTGTTCCACACTCAAAACCTCCTCTTCGTCCTCTTTCTCCTCTTCATCTGAGGATTCAATCAGTGGAGTCTGTTTACGATCAGTGGCAATGTTAGAAGGTGGTATTGGATCATTTCTGAATTGGGAAGCTGCCTTCCAAGAGGACGATCAGGATTTCTCCTGAGAGGTTGAGGTATAGGTAAAGCTGGTGGAGGAATAGCTGGTGAAGCTGGAGGAGAGGTAGCTGGTGAAGCTAGAGGAGAGGTACCAGGTGGAGCTGGAGGAGGGGTACCAGGTGAATGTACTACTGGTAATGGTGATCTATCTGAAGAACCAGAAGGTACCTCTGGAGTGGGAGAGAAAGGTCTAGTATCTCCCCCTTGATTATACAACCCTGAGTCACTCACAATCACATCAATCTCAACAGATTGAGGCTATGGTGGTGCAGAAGGAGTAGGAGTATGAGTAGTCTTCTGAAGGCCAGGTAAGGCTCTTTCATCAAATTTGACTGAGTTGCTAATCATTGTCTTCTTGGTTAATGGATTGTAGCATAACCACCCCCTGTAATCTGTACGGTAGCCAATGAAAACACACTTTTGTGTATGAGATTGGAGCTTCTTCCTCTGATCCTTCTGCACATGCACATAGGCTGTACATCCAAATACTCTGAAGTGGGATACATCAGGCTTTTTGCCAAAAAACCTAGTATATGGTATATCCCCTCCAAGAGCAGCAGCTGGAGATTTATTTCTAGTGTGGACAAGGGCAGAGACTGCATACCACCAGAAGGGAGGGGGAAGATGTGCCTCATTTAGCATTGTTGTTGCCCCCTCTTCAAAAGTACGGTTACATCACTCTGCCACTCCATTTTGATGTGGCTCATTATGCACAGTGTGTTGTCTAACAATCCCTTCAGATGCTTACAAGTGTCGCATCAGTGTACGTGAACTTTTAGCACTGACACTTTGCTCCCACATCAGCGCATCCCCCACATCTCAATTCAACTCTGCTTAGATTATTGAACAAGCTCCTAAAGTTCACTTTGCACAATCTTCAATAAAATTCAAATAAAAGCTCAAACAAATACAAAATAAAAACAATAAATATTTCAATTCATTTTCTTATTAGAAGCAATAGATGGCTTGGCCTGGTAGAGGGATAAGAAGAAAAGAATGTAATATGCCTGATAAAATGAGTGTCACAGCAGGTATTGGACAGTTGTGTGGGTAGATAGGTATGTTGGGGAGGTTCACGGTGTATGTGCGCTTATTTAAGCGCCCGCGTAGCGTTCGAGCGGGGGGAAAGTGAAGGATGAGGTTTTGGTCACCAAAATGCCAAAAACATGAAAATTGAATGAATCTGCTAGATACAAAGTAGGTGTGTGATGAAAAGGTGATCCTGGAGGGTACTGGAGCAAGGAAATCAATGTAGGACAGGGTTAATTGTAGAGAAAAGACCCGGGGCCCATAACTTGTTGGAGGTGAATCCTAAGAACTAGAGTGCTGAAAGATGATCACAGACACTGGAGAACAGATGGTGAATACTCTATCAAAGAGAGGATTCCCACGTCTCCAGGGATTAATGGCATGTTCACTTATGTAATAAGCACCCATACAACAAGCAAATACACAGGGATTAGGAATTAATCTCAACATGTTCAGTGGACGCACTGTTATGAGTGGGCACTTTGAGTGCTGCTTCAGTCTACATATGGTGCAAAAAGGAAAGTCACAGGGCCAGAATTCAATAGAAGCAAACTATGAAGAGCATCTGGGAAGGGTAAATCACTTCCACAAAGATGCATAGTACAGGTGTAATCGAGGGTTGTGACCTGTAATAAAGATAAATGTCAGTGACTGAACCGACCAGCTCGATGTCCTGACAAGTATGGAAACAAAAGTGGGATCGAAACTTAAACTGTTAAAACTTCAGAATGTTCAACTCCCTGTAGGTATAAATACCAATGTGATTAATCTAGTCGTGGTACCATAAATGGGGATAAGACATGGCACCAAAGTGATGACAGAAATACCTCATATGGCATCCAGCAGACCTTTTGCGGAATCTAATTTACTCCCAGGGACTGGAAACCTGGCACCGCACATCCTAATATTCAAACTTCAAATTCAGAACTTTGCCTGATGTCCAGCACGATCTGGCCTTCAATGTTAAGAGTTTTCGGATTATTTATCTGTAGATAATAAAACACGTCTATGACGCGTTAAATACTTAGTATACAGATGCGTTTGGCTCGGATTGTGGTCCGACGTGTAGAGACGCGTTCGGGTCACGTGGTGAATTCGCGGCGCGATGTTGACGCGTTCTGAGTTGTCGCGTCGGTCACGTGACGTGTTTGGAACGCGCGGTGGTGACGCGTTGGCGGATCGATGTCGCGTCGAAAGGGCGATCGTTGAAAAGCGTTCGTTCGTTGTTGCGCGTCGAATAAAATAGTAAATAGACTCGTTGGACTTGAAAGTCCCGTGATAAGATGGAAGAGTAGTGAGGAAACTCAGATAATAAAATTGGAACTCATTGCTGGTCTTGTACACTCGAAGATACAGCTTGAATTTGTAGCTACTTTGGTAGTCCTTATATACAGAAGAAAATAGGAGAAAGTTTCAGTCAATACATGTGAAAAATTGTCCATATCTCATTCTGGAATCTCGCGATCCTTGATCTGATTCCGCTCAAGTCTTCCTTTCGCCATCCGTGATCAACGTAGGTGGAGCCGACACAATCGATCATTGTTCTAGAACCGTGGAGCGAATGCGATCAGTCGTTTCGATAAGTCGACACCGAGGAGGGATTTGGTAGTTGTTGTTTCGGAATATGTCTCGGTGCGTATTTCATTGTCTCGTGTATCATTATGTTCTCATGATTCGTCTCGTGGCATTCTAGCCTCGCTATCGGCTTGTGTCGCATGTTTTCGTCTCTCGGTATGTGTTGATTCTCATGTGTTTCTCGCGTCTCGGCTGACCTGACTCTCGTATCTCGTTGCTCCTCGTGTCTCGGTTTTTCTCGTTCTGGATGTGGTTCCAGACTCGGCTCGTGGTTTCGATGGATCTCGACTCGGTATTCTCGGTGTTGGTTTTCGGAAACTTGTGTGAGGATCGGAAGTATGTTCGGATCGGATCGTTCGTGTTTGGATCAGAATGATGATGGTTGTATGTGTGGATTTGCAGGTAAGAAGAAAAACTAAAATAAAGAGAAATATGATTGGATTGGGATAGTGTCTGTGTGATGGAAAGTAGTAAAGAAAGAAAGATAAAAAAGGGAACTCAAGAAATGGTAAGTCCTTTGTCATTCCAACATTCAAGGGATGTCCACAGTTCGGAGCTATGTCATTGCCATGGAGAATCATGGATCTTGTCTATTGTTCTCCCAATGGTCCATTGGCAAGCTGATACTCCCCTTTATCCCAATTGAGTGTGAGACTGTCAGACTCTTATCACAATATTGCTCGATCATTGGAAAATCTAGAAATATTCTCTCATGTCTTTCTTGTCTTTCTAACCCTGTATGTGGCACTCTACAGGACAGTGATTGAAGCCATTTCCCTGCTCAACTGAACTACTTTCAATTTATTCGTTCAAGCCTCTCATTATACTAACACTGTTTCAAATGAGGACACTTGCTCATCCAAACACACATTTGTAGCTGGGTCACCCAAGATGGCTGTCAGAACCCGACTGAGATGTCGGGCCTCCAGGCCCAAACCTCCAACCATCATGTCTCACCTATTCATACCCCACGTTTGATCTTTTCCTTTCATAGCTTACAACCCTGACCTTGGTCATTCGGTCACCGATCCCCGAACCTTCTCGTATATAAGCCACTCATCCATGTACATGACAGTCAGTTCTGATGCCTCCGCTCCGACTCAGTTCTTAACAATGGCACGCACTCTGGATTTGGAGGGTTGGTTGATTTTGTTATTATTATATATCTACCATGTGATCCCGGATTATGTAATCCACTGATGGATCAGTGAAGTCACTTAAAATAAAAACAGCAAAACAACATAAAAACATTACTGACCTCAATTCAAAGCTTCAGGCTTTAGAATATATTCTGTTTATATTTTTAGAATCGACCAGTGAAGCATCCCTGAGCCCACATGAGCACAAACACATGCATATATGCATTTGGACATGAATGGGCTCAAACAGCCACCGATCAAGCCCCACATGTCTCTGAAACACTTCCAAGCATGAATGAAGCATTTTATTTACCAATTCGAGTCACCCCTATCATCACCGATCCCCAAACGAAGCCAATCACTTCCATTTCATTTAGGCAAGGGCCTGGAGGTTCGAAATGAAGTTTCAGAAATTTTCTATCTCTTTTTCCTTGTTCTTTCTGTTGAATATAGTTGTTGAATGCATGATCTGTAGTTCCCATAGCACACTGATCGGTTTCAGGTGCTTTAGATAGATTTTAGTTACACATTAGTGCATTTCTTCCCTCATGTAGATTGCAACCCCAGAACCGCTCCATCACCCTGTTATTTCTGCTTGATTCACAAAGGACACTCACTAGCTAGTGTTTCCCTTAAATATGCTTGTAGTTCTCGGTACAATCCAAGGCAGTAAAAACTCCACAAGTCTCCCATTTTCTGAGTCTATTGCTCTATATCTCTGCAACTGTTTCTTTGTTAGCAAATCGTCACTGGCCGTTTGCTCTCAATTCAAGTTATCTATATTGCTCAAAAGTTATCTCAAACTTGTTAAGTTTGAGCTTTATCTCTGTTACAACTGTTGTGTCAGTGTATGTGAACTTTTAGCACTGACACTTTGCTCCCACATCAGCACATCCCTCACATCTCAATTCAACTCCGCTTAGATTATCGAACAAGCACCTAAAGTTCACAATCTTCAATAAAATTCAAATAAAAGCTCAAACAAATACAAAATAAAAGCAATAAATATTTCAATTCATTTTCCTATTACCCAGGAGATCCGGCTGCATGTTCAACCACGTGAAAACCGAGAGAGAACTGCTTCGCGTATCTTGACACGGAGCTGCATCCGACCTGTGACAATGTTTGTCTATGTATCACCAAGTTGGCGTGTTCAGCTTTCAATTTTCTGAATTGGGAGAGTGAACGAATGGTTGGCCATCGTATGAAAGGAAGGATATTTGAATACACTCGCGTAAACTCCTCGTTCTGTTATCTATCCTCTTTTTGTCAGTGAAATCTTCTCCACCAAGGGCCTCTAGACCCCTCACCTCAAAAATAGCTTGGACTTCCATGGTCAAATCTTCGAAAGACTTAGTTTCTGGGATGGTTTGAACATATGGATTCTTCTGACTCAGGGATTTGGAAGGAATCTCTGTGGTAACGAGATTGCTCGTGGTAATGTCATCACTCCTTTCATGTACCTGAGCAGCTCGGCCACTCAGTCTATGCAGAGAAGGCGGAGTTTAAAGTGAGGATATGATTGCATCGTTAATAACAAGTTATGTTCGCTGGTTATTGATACTCGGAATAATGCGAATGACCCTCGTGCCTACAATCCAGTGTCGTTGATGCAATAAACATCACCCAACTCAACCGACCCTTGGTTTCCAGTCAGCGGTCCACATTGCCTTACCCGAAGCTCATTTATGTGTGCAGAACAGGCAGAATTCCATGGGACATCGCTGAGAACAACAGACCTTGAGATTCCAGCGTTCCTTCCACATCATCTGTACTAGCCCCACAGATCTGGTTTGTTATCGTTAGAACAGTGAGCTACTGAAGGTAATGAACAGACATCATACACCTCGGACATCCGTACAGTGTGTGCTCGGAGCTCACCTCGCCTTAGACAGTCAAGGTATGAAACAGGTTGTCCTAATTTGCACGAATTTGAGAGATTTCCATTCCATGTTTATGTTAACAGGACATGACTTGTATGTCCCTTAAGATGTCCTCCAAGTTTATGCCTCCTGATGAGTTTCAATTTCCACAATTATTTTAACCTGTGAAATGCAAACTAGCAACGCAAGTAGTGGACGCTGGAGATGACCAGCGCCATGATTCATTTAACTCTAATGTCCATTGTTGCAAAAAATTATGCACTGCGAGGATTAACATGCAGGGCGTGGGCTGAGCGAAGGCCTCGTCACGTGCCGCTCATTTGTGCCTTCCCCTCGCCATTCTTTATCGGAGTGAATATTGAAGCTGAAGCTGTTATCCCCGATGACAAGGAGGCATGAAATCAGGTCCCATTATTAATGTCACAAAACCTTGACCCCTCATCTATCTTGTCAAATTGCTAGATTTGTTTGTTCTCGGATGATGTCCTGGCTGGCATTGTTTTTTCATCTCAAAAAATCGATGTTCGGCATCGCGCATATTCAGGACGGCAAGGAAATACCACTGATGATATTCGCCATGCACACTCGTTGGCATTAAGTCATTTTGCTGCAGCATGGTAGCGAGACTATCTTTATCGTTCACCCATTCCAGAATGCTATAAGACTTGCACGTTCTGTTCATTCATATCTATCATCCTCTCATTCCACACTCTCTACTTCGTACTCAACGAGAAAATGTCTTCTCAGCAGAACATTGAGACCTTTGTCCAGCAGGTGTCAGATGT
Source organism: Ramaria sp. MG151 (assembly GCA_003314545.1). NCBI lineage: Eukaryota > Fungi > Basidiomycota > Agaricomycetes > Gomphales > Gomphaceae > Ramaria > Ramaria sp. MG151. The sequence continues at coordinate 14,462 of QMFG01003527.1, forward strand.
GTGAGTAACCAGCTTTTTTCAGCGTCGCCCAAGCTTAAATATTGGCAGTGTGGCTTTTCAATATGTCTGTACTGCTGCGCTCGGTGAGGCGAGGACTAATTTTACTTAGAGTAATTTCATCTCACTACTTCGAATAGCACTCCTTGTCTATGACATGCTTCTGGTGTTTGCATATGAAGTTACAAATATCTGGTGTAGAAGGATCAGACTAGGAACTCCGTTATATCTCTTCACACGATACACGGCCATTTTCAACCTGTTGAGTGTATTGATACAGTTTTCAACTGCCAGGGTGAGTAGATAGTCTACAGAATGAACAGAGCTCACATAGCCATTTAGTAAGCCTTTTGTGTTGCTTGACACAGAGTCTAATGTCAAAACAGCACATGTAATGACTGGGCGCACTTTGTGGATAGTATCAACTTTTTCCCACTCTTGGGAATACAAGGTGACGACTTCTTCAATTCCCGAACGATATACTCATGTGTTTACCACTCCAGGGCTGCTAATGGCCCGCGTCTATGCAATCTCTCCCTACAAGAAAATGGTCAGCCTGGTACTTGGTTTTCTCTTTATGGGCATTGTCACGTGCTATATGGTATGTCACTGCTTGTTCTCGCTTGCGTTGCCGTAATTTCTATGATAGCATAACACGATCAATGATAGTTGCGCCCCAACTGATGCGGTGCTGAACAAACTCCTATTGTAAGTCATGAGGGAATGTTGATTGATCACGTGTTTATTGACGTTGTTTGCAGGGGTGAGACGTCTCTTTTTTGCTATAAATAGACTACTCATGTGATTTCCAGCGCAATTCATTATTAATCTATTACTGATCATCTTCGACACCGTAGTCGTTGCAGTGATACTTTCTAATACCCTGGGAACCCTGAGGCAGTTGAGAGAGTTCCAGTCAAAGTCGTTTACTCGAGTTCTGGTTGAACAAAGTATGTAATACCATCCTTATCGCTTATAGTGGCTAATAATAACCCAGGTGTTATGCGATATGGGTATATGCTTCACAGTTGTTGTTTAATGTAGTGTCTAATACTCTGCCAGATTTGTGCTCACTGTAACACTAACAAACACCATCACAACCAAGGTATTACCAGTTCATTTCTTTGTAGGATTTGCTGATGAGATGATTATCACAGGTCTTGCGAGTAAATGTTCCGTTAGCCACTTCTTGAAAATTCAGCTTAATTGATTCACAATAGCCTACTATTGCTAATGTCCTTGTCCCCATACAAGACAGGTCAGAGGCATACATCAGAAACGTTCGCGTCGATTGACTGACACTGCATATAGCCTGTCCGTTATCATCATCTGTCGTATCCATTTGGACCTCCTAGAGAAGCATGCTCGTCTTAACTGTAGTACCCGGTCATCTCCCCAACCCATAAAAAGTTTCCATGCAGCTGTGCGACGGATCCACAACGCCGTCATGGATGAATTTGGTGATCGGAGCGTCACCGAGACTCTCAACACAGGGGTCTCGTCGTTGGATGACATTGAGCTCCGGGAGCGACAGTCGTCTAGCACCTACCGCATGGACCTCGATGAATTTCCTTGGGCAGGACGGAGTTTGGGAGAGCTGGAGAGTACACCCGCCGGGGAAGAGTTACAGAATTCCGGCAAGCATTTTTCATTCTGATTTTAAACGAAGCGGCTGTTCGATTCAGACGAGCTGATATTGACGACAGCGCCGGTTGAAAACGTTTGAAGAATATTGAGAGATAGATTGCGGTAGTCACCTTCTCGGTTGTAGACACATACCGGTATTATTTAATGCAAAATTGAGGCTTAATCTGTATACAAAAGCACGCTGTGGAATAGTCAGAAAGCAACTACCTCAAAGTTGTAATCCCACCTATCGTCCATATTCCCTCCAACTTTCCATCCCGAACAGTGCAGAGATGCCTCTCCATTTTCCAGCAAAGTTGAGTGATCATCGCGACCAACGTACCAGCCGTAGCATCAGTTCACAGGAATTAGAGGGCAATACTCATTTCAGCGAGTAGCTCTGCACTCTGGTTCCACACCACTTGATAGCCTCATTTTTCTCTATACACAGGGAAGTCATAGATGAGAGATGCGATCCGTATTGTGGTTATGTAAACCACTGAAAGCGAGATAGAGGAAGAAGACGTACAACCATCCTTCTGCCTAATAAGAAAATAAATTGGGAATTTTATTTATTTTATTTTGAATTTTGTTTGATTGTTTGTTGGATTTTGTTCAAGTTCTTTGAGGCGAGCTTTAGGCGCCTGTTTGATAATCTAAGCGAATATATATTCTGACATGGGGGATGCACTGATGTGGGAGCAAACTGTCAGCACTAAAAGTTTGTGTATACTGACGCGAGCTTGTAACAGAGATAACAGTGTAAACTTAACAAAATTGAGATAATGATTGAGTCCTATATCCACTTGAATTGAAAGCAAACAGCCAGTGACGATTTGCTAGAAAAGAAGTGGTTGCAGAGATATAGAGCGATTGATTCAGATAATAAGAGACTTGTGGAGTTTTTACTGTTATTTTACTATCTATTTGCTGCACGAACATTGCATTACATAATCTACTGATGCCTCAGTAGCGCCGCACAGAATAAAACAACAAAACATTATAAAAAACAACTACTAATGAGAGTTCAAGGCCTTGGGCCTTAGAATATGATCTGTTTACATCTTTAGGACTGCTCGGCCAATGATCCCTGGACTATGCAGGGACAAACGTGCGCATATATGCACTTCAGACACGAACGGGCTCCAATAGCCACCAATCGAGCCCCGCGTGGCTCTGAAACACTTCTATCCACTGTTACGACACTCCAACTTCTATTCCTGATCACCCCTATCGTCGCCGATCCACGAACGAAGCCGATTGCTTCGATTTCATTTAAACAAGCACCCGGAGCTTCGAAATGGAGTTTCAGGATTTTTCTCAATGTTTTTTCTTGTTCTTTTGGCTCAGTATAGTAGTGAAACACATGATCCACATTTCCTACCACACCATGATCCGTTTCAGAAGTTTTAAACATGTCT
>QMFG01003527.1:17621-33196 GCA_003314545.1 Ramaria sp. MG151
TGTAAATTTCTCCAGAATCTAAGGCAGTATAACCTCCACATCCTCAGAACAATCTCTATCTGTTTGCTTGATATCTCTCCATCGCTTGCTTTGTTAACGAATCGTCACTGGCCGTTTGTCATCATTTCAAGCAATCTATTCGACTCAGTGCTTATCTCAAAACTGCTAAGTTGAAGTTATCTCTCTATCTACAACTCGCGTCACTGTACGCGAACTTTAAGCGCTGACAGTTGATCCCGCATCAGTGTTAAGAACTAGATCTTAGCGTAGGCAGAGTGAGGGTTGGGACTCAATATAGAGTCGACCGAGGTTCGGGGTCGGGTTGCCGAGGGGGGCCAAGGCTCGGTGAACGGGTCGAGTGGGACTTGGCTTCAGCTTATGTGCTGCGCCAGCTCAGAGTCCTGTCCCGTATTTCGGACGAGGCCCGAGGTCACCCGAAGTTCAGGCGTGACCTTAGCGAAGAGGACGAAGGAGAGTAGAGATTAAGCAAGGTGTATTGGGGTATCTTAGTTGATATCAGAACTGATTATCATGTACATGAACGAATAGCTTATATACAGAGGGGTTTGGGGATCGGAGACCGGATGACCGAGGTCAGGGTCGTAAGCTATGCAAAAGGAGATCAAACAAGTGGGATGGATATGAAACGTGTTTGAGGTGAACGGGGACTCGGGCCTGAGGGGCCGGGGGCTTCGGTTCGGCAGTGGGGTTTTGACAATCAGCGCATCCCCTGCACTAGAATTCACACCGCTTAGATTATCTCTTAGGCGCTTAAAAGCCACCTCAAGCAAAGTTGAAGGAAAACATCAAAAACAGTTCAAATAAATTCAAATAAAATAGATAAAAATTTCCTTTCTATTTCTTATTATTTACTGCCTTAGATTGTGACGAGAATTACAAGTGTATTTAAGTGAAAAGCTAGCTAGTGATTGATTGTCCTTTGTGTTTCCAAGAAAAATAATGGGGCAATGGAGCGGTTCTGGGGTTGCAGTCTACATGAGGGGTGAAATGCACAAAAATGTACTAAAATTTGTCTAAAGCATCTGAAACCGATCAGTATGCTGTAGGAATTACAGATCATGCAATCAACAATATATTCAGCAGAAATAACAAAGAAAAAGATATAAAAATTTTCTGAAACTCCATTTCGAAGCTCCGGGCGCTTGTTTAAATGAAAAGGAAGCGATCAGCTTTGTTTGGGGATTGGTGACGATAGGGGTGAGTCAAAATAGAAGATATGTTGCCCTATGTGTGATTGGATGTGTTTCAGAGCCATGTGGGGCTCAATCGGTGGCTATTTGAGCCCATTTGTGTCTGAAGCGCATATATGTGCACGTTTGTGCTCACGTGGCCTCGGGGATGTATCCCCAATTGAGTCTAAAAATATAAACAGAATGCATTCTAAGGCATGAAGCCTTGAATTGAAGTTAATGATCTTTTTATGTTGCTTTTCTGGTTTTATTCTAGGCGGCGCCTCTGATGCATCAGTAGATTATGTAATGCAGAGTTCGCATGGAAGATAGATAAATAATGACACTGCCAAGGAGACATCCTGCATAACATCTTGAGGGAAGAGTCCCGACCTTACACTAAACCACTCGTCATGCTGCTGAATAGCCCCCATCAACACATAAGATGTGACCTGTGATGAGATCCTGGGAGGTGTCTTAACACGTGGGACAGGATCGATTAATCGGCGTACACTGCTCCTTTTCTGTTTGGAACGCGAGTGTCAAATAGCTCCCAGAAGTCAAATTCCATACCCAGCCATTCGTTCATGCAGACCACATCCGAAATAGAAGAAAAGGTATTGTATATTACTATGATCAGTAAGAAAAAGAGGATGTCGGTCTGTCTGCGGACACGGTGGAGGGAGGACCAGCGAATGACAAGACAGCAGTGAGAAATCCAACTAAATCAACAAGCTGCCTTTGGACGCAGCGTTATTGAAGTTTACGACGCAGATTGGGCGTAAGGCAAGACTGACAACCTCTTTTTATTGCTAAACATACAGTACTTTTATTCTATTTCTGATGCACCTTCCGCAGCCCAGAGTCCAACAAGCGCTTCAGGCTGCGTCTATGGAACCTCAGGAGATCCAACCACGTGAAAACCGAGAGAACGAGAACTCCTTCGTGTATCTTGACACGGAGCTACATCCGACATGTGTCAGTGTTTGTCTATGTATCAACAAGTTGGCGTTTTCAGCTTTCAACTTTCTGAATTGGCAGAGTGAACGAATGGTTGGCGATCGTATGTATGAATGGAGGGATATTTGAATACAATCGCGTTCTGATGACCCCAACAAGGCTGTACCAATTAGCACGGATTTTATCATTTCCGTGCTATTTCTGTGTTAACAGCACATGACTCGTCCAGCGAGATATCCTCTGTGTTCACGTCTCCCGATGAGTCGCGACATCCACGATAATTGCACATGTAAGATGCGAACTTGCAAAGCAGGTCGGGTGTTCTCGAAGGCTAATATGGTTGCCAGGATTATTCATTTTAATCCTAATGTTGATCGTTGCCAAAATGATGCACTGCAAACAAGGCGTGAGCTGAGCCGAGGTCTCATCACTTGCCGCCCATTTGCCATTTCCCCTCACCACTGTCTCTCTATTCCTATCGAAGGTGAGGCTATTATTCCAGGCGACAGCCAAGCACCCGACAAGGCCCCAATATTGATGTTGCAGTACCTCCACCCCCTCATCCATCTTCTCAAATTGCAAGAGGTGTTTGTTCTCGGACGAGGGTGCTGCCTCGCATTGTTCTATCATCACTGGCAATCGATGTTAAGCACCGCCCATATTCACCATGGGAAGAAGGAAGTGCCACTGATGATATTCACCATGCGGATTTGTTGCCATAGGTCATTTGGCTGCAGCGTGAGAGCGATACTATCTTTATCGTTCCCCCATTCTAGAACGCTATAAGACTTGCAGGTTCTGTTCGTTCGTATCTATCAACCTCATTACAACGTACTCTCTACTTCGTACTCAACTAGGAGATGTCTTCCCCACAGAGCATTGAAAATTTTGTCCAGCAGGCGTCAGATACGTGAGTAACCAGCTCTGTTCAACGCTCAATCTTACAAATCGGACAGTGTGGCTTTTCAATATGTCTTTACTGCTGCGCTCGTTGAGGCGAGGAGTAATTTTACGTAGAACCTTTTCATCTCACTGCTTCGATTAGCACTCTTTGTCTATGACATGCTTCTCACGTTTCCACATGAAGTTACACATATCTGGCGTAGAAGGATCAAACCAGGAACTCCATTACCTCTCTTCGCACGATACCTGCTCATTTTCCCCCAGTTATATGCATTGATACCGTTTCCGACTCTCACGGTGAGTAGATAGTCTACAGAATGAACAGCACTCATATCGATTTCTAGTAAGCGTTTCGTGTTGCTTGACACAGAGCCTAATGTCAAAACAGCGCATGTAATGACTGGGGGCGCTTTTCTGACGCTATCTGTGCTTTACCACTCATTGGAATCCAAGGTGACGACTTTTCTAGATACCGAACGATATGCTCATGTGTTTACCATTCCAGGGCTGTTAATGGCCCGCGTATATGCTATTTCTACCTAAGGTAGAAGTCGCTAGGAACGGGCACCCTTTACGTAATATTGGCGCCTACGTCACGTGAGCGCAAAATCTTCTCACAAAAAAAATGAAAAGTGCTAGAATTTGCCCGGAAATTAGTTTTGAAAAAAAAAAAAAAAATTTTTTAATATGCTAAAACAAAAATATAATTCTGCAATAAAACTAGGACTGAGCTTCCATGTCTCCACTGCTACCACCCCCCCCACCCTACAGTCTACTCATCCTGTCTGTACCAAAGACCGTTTACATGATCGATAGCCGAGGAGCTGAGTCACATGACCTTGGCTATCAACTGACCTGCAAAATTTTCTTCATGAAAAATGAAAAGTGCCACGATTTGTGTGGGAATTACAAAAAAAAATTTTTTTTTTTGGATATTTTGACCTTAAAATTGCTACTAGTCACTCAGTTTTGTGTTTTTTTTTTAAAGTCTCTGCAACAAGTCTTAGCAAGTAATATACTAAACATATTCTAGGAGCTAAATTTGTGTTTTATCCCTCTCCTAATATCTAGTAGTGATTTTGAAGAAAATGAGCTTCACGCTTATGTAAGGGGGTGCCCGTTCCTAGTGACTTCTACCTTACAAGAAAACGGTTAGCATGGTACTTGGTTTTCTCTTTGTTGGCCTTGTCACGTGTCATGTGGTATGTCGCTGCTTGTTCTCGCTTGTCTTGCTATAATTTCTATGATAGTATAACACGATCAATGATAGTTGCACTGCCACTGATATGGTGCTGAACAAGCTGCTATTGTGAGTGATGATGAATGTTTCTTGATGATGTGTTTATTGACGTTGTTTGCAGGGGTGAGACATCTCCTGTTTCACTATAAATAGACTAACCATGTGATTTTAAGCGGGACTCATTAATGAACTATTATTAATCATTTTTGACATGGTAGTCGTTGCAGTGATACTTTCTAATACCCTGGGAACCCTGAGGCAGCTAAGCGAGTTCCAGTCAAAGTCGTTAACTCGAGTTCTGGTGGAACAAAGTAAGCAATACCATTCTTATCGCTTATAGTGGCTAATTGTAATCCAGGTGTCATGCGATATGGGTCCATGCTTCACGATTGTTGTTCACTGCGGTGTCTAATACTCTCCATAGAACACTTGTCCCTGTGATTCCACCTCTTCCCAAGGATCGGGTTATAAGCCTTAGTGGGACGATACCAAACAGAATCAGGATTTTGTAAATAGAGTCAAGGAAGGCTTTCCCTTTGTATTGGGAATCGAACCTATGAGAGCCCAAAGCTTGGCTCATTCACCTTGGCATCTCGGCTCAAGTACATGAACTGCACCACAATGGACGCTCCTAGAGCAATGGCAAGAAGCATGGTGTTCAAACTCCAAGCTAAGGGTAAGGGTGATTATGTACACAAGTGTTATTATTGTTATTATTATTTATCTACCATGTGATCCAAGATTACATAATCCACTGATGGATCAGTGATGCCATCTTGAATAAAAACAGAAAAACAATATAAAAATGTTACTAACCTCTATTCAAAGCTTCAGGCTGTGAAATATACTTTGTTTATATTTTTAGAATCAGCCAGCAAAAGATCCCTGAGCCCACACAAGCACAAACACATGCATATATGCGTTCAGACACAAATGGGCCTCAAACAGCCAACGATTGGTGGCCACATGTATCTGAAACACTTCCAATCACACATAAAACAATATGTTTACCATTTCAATCCACCCCTATCGTCACCGATCCCCGAACGAAGCCAATCGCTTCCATTTCAATTTGACAAGCACCCAGAGCTTCAAAATGAAGTTTCAGAATTTTTCTCTATCTTTTTCTTTGTTCTTTCAGTTGAAAATAATTGTTGCATGCATGATCTGTAGTTCTCATAGCACACAGATCTGTTTCAAGTGCTTTAGATAGGTTTTAGTAACATATTTGTGCATTTTATCCCTCATGTAGATTGCAACCCCAGAACCACTCCATCACCCTATTATTTTCTTGGAATCACAAAGGTCTCTCACTAGGTAGCTTTTCCCTTAAATATGCTTGTAGTTCTCAGTATAATCTAAGGCAGTAAAACTCCACAAAGTCTCCCCTATTCTGAATCTCTTGCTTGATCTCTCTACAACCATCTCTTTGTTAGCAAATCATCACCGGCCATTTGCTTTCAATTCAAGTGATCTATTTGACTCAACAGTTATCTCAATTTTTTTAAGTTTGCGCTATATCTCTATCTACTAAGCTCGTGTCAGTGTACATGAACTTTTAGTGCTGACATTTTGCTTCAGCATCAGCGCATCCCCCGCATCACAATAGAACTCCGCTTAGATTATCGAACAAGCGCTTAAGGCTCGCATTGAAGAACTTCAATAAAATACAAATAAAGCTCAAACAAAATACAAAATAATTATAACAAATATTCCATTTCATTTTATTATTAATTATTGGTGAGTTGGACATGGATCGATTGATACATGAGAACAGGCACTCATTCATAGCGATGCTGTTTGTGGTTTTTTTACGGCGGCAAATTCCTCACAACAATGGAATTCCTTGTTGAACATTGCGAGAAATCATATCTCATGAAATTCTATGTTGCGTGTAAGGATAGAAAATTTGGGGAAATGACCACATGAGGGAAGAGCACAGATGGCAGAGGTTCAAACAATCACCCTAGAGCCACACTGATAGACCTTGCTTGAAGACAATGAGTCGACCAGGGTCTTCAAGTAAAAGTGAGTCAAACACAGTGGGTTTCAAATTCCCGAGATACAGTTCTCCACTGACACATGGACCAACCCTTGGAGATTTGATGTCACATATAGTCCTAGAAAGAAAAGAAAGACACAAGAGAACATTTCTAGATTTTTCAACAATCGAGCAATGTTATGATAGGTGTCTGATGGTTTCACATGTTATTATTATCTATCTACCCTGCGAACTTTGAATTACATAATTCATCTGATGGATCAGTAAAGCTGCTTGAATAAAAACAGAAAAACATCACAAAAATATTACTAACCTCAATTCAAAGCTTTAGGCTTTAGAATACATTTTGTTTACTCTTTTAGAACCAACCTGTGAAGCACCCCTGAGCCCACATGAGAACAAACATGCACAAATATGCATTCAGACATGAACGGGCTCAAATAGCCAGCGATTGACTTCCACATGTTTCTGAAACACTTCCAAACACCAAAAATACAATCTATTTACCATTTCAATCCACCCCTATCATCACTGATCCCTGAACAAAGCCGAACACTTCTATTTCATTTAGACAAGCACCCAGAGCTTCGAAATGAAATTTCAGAAGTCTTCTTATCATTTTTTCTTGTTCTTTTCAACTGAATAAATTTGTTGCATACATGATTTGTAGTTCCCATAGCACACAGATCGGTTTCAAGTGCTTTAGATAGCTTTTAGTTCCATTTATGTGCATTTCAACCCTCATGTGCATTTCAACCCTCATGTGCATTTCAACCCTCATGTGCATTTCAACCCTCATGTGCATTTCAACCCTCATGTGCATTTCAACCCTCATGTAGATTGCAACCCCAGAACCATTCCATCACCCTATTATTTCTCTTTAATTCACAAAGGACACACTAGCTAGTTTTTCCCTTAAATACACTTGTATTTCTTGGTATACTCTAAGGCAGTAAAATCTCCACAAGTCTCCCATATTCTGAATCTCTAACTTCATATCTCTGGAACCGTTCTACTGCTCTCATTTCAAGGGATCTATACAACTCAACAATTATCTCAAACTTGTTAAGTTTGAGCTTTCTCTTGTTATTATTTATCTACCTACTGTGCGATCATGGATTACATAATCTACTGATGCATCAGAGGTGCTGCCTAGAATAAAACCAGAAAAGCAACATAAAAAGATCATTAACTTCAATTCAAGGCTTCATGCCTTAGAATGCATTCTGTTTATATTTTTAGACTCAATTGGTGATACATCCCCGAGGCCACGTGAGCACAAACGTGCACATATATGCGCTTCGGACACAAATGGGCTCAAATAGCCACCGATTGAGCCCCACATGGCTCTGAAACACATCCAATCACACATAGGGCAACATATCTTCTATTCTGACTCACCCCTATCGTCACCAATCCCCAAATGAAGCCGACTGCTTCCTTTTCATTTAAACAAGCGCCCGGAGCTTCAAAATGGAGTTTCAGAAATTTTCTATATCTTTTTCTTTGTTATTTCTGCTGAATATATTTGTTGATTGCATGATCTGTAATTCCTACAGCATACTGATTGGTTTCAGATGCTTTAGACAAGTCTTAGTACATTTTTGTGCATTCCACCCCTCATGTAGACTGCAACCTGTCAGAATCCAATTATTCAAGAAAAGTGTTATGGATAAATGTATTGTCAGCAATAACATTAGAAAATGTTTTCACATAACAAAGATGGTGTTCAAAAATGAAGGGTAATCCTACAATAAAAGCGAAGGGCTTTCGGGATGTTTGCAAAGAAGTGCATGATTCCAAAGAGATAGATATTCCGAAAGGATTCTATCTCGTGGATCGGATGAACCGTATAGTTCATGCCGATCACACCCAATATGATTACATTCTTCCGAAGTATAATCAAATCTAAATTGATAAGTTTTATAGGACTTACTTCGAAATGAAGTTGTTCTTTTTGATTGTTCACGACGAATTGTTAAGTCAAGTGGATCAATCAAGTAGACGTGCAATAATTGAACTAAAGAACATACATGCGAATGTGCTACTTATATACTGGGACGTTCGGAGACAAGGGCGAATGGGGAGTAGTCCGTTAAGAATTGGAAAAATAGCTAAGGTACATGTATGCAGAATAGACCATAAATCATGATCGTGACACAACCCCAGAACCGCTCCATTGCCCCATTATTTTTCTTGGAAACACAAAGGACAATCACTAGCTAGCTTTTCACTTAAATATGCTTGTAATTCTTGTCACAATCTAAGGTAGTAAAACTCCACAAAGTCTCCTCTTATCTGAATCAATCGCTCTATATCTCTGCAACCACTTCTTTGCTAGCAAATTGTCACCGGCCGTTTGCTTTCAATTCAAGTGAACCATTGGACTCAATCAATATCTCAATTTTGTCAAGTTTACACTGTTATCTCTGTTACAAGCTCGTGTCAGTGTACGCAAACTTTTAGTGCTGACAGTTTGCTCCTGCTGTAAGACAGGATGTAGCCCTATCAATGAAATGGGGGGGGGAGCGGTTGAGGTATGTCTTTTATCTCTTTATACTTCTCTTGACTTCTACCAGTTAACTCGTTGTTATCTTCTGCTTGTGATTTCTTCTTTCTGACTGACTTTAATAGACTGATAACAGTGAGAGAGGAGCGATGATATTCTCCTTAAGAATAGCCCCACTTATATACAAGAGAGAACAAAGTGTCAGGAAATGTAAAGCAGAGAGTGGATAGTGAAAGTGGACCAAATGACGCGTAAGCTACCAAAGCGCCAAAGCATCGGGAAAGGTAGGAAGAGTAAAGCAGATGGTGGACAGTGAAAGTGGACCAAATGATGCATAAGCTACCAAAGCACCAAAGCGCCGACCCTAACTATGGTTTAGCTAATTATGTGACAAGACCGTTTTAGAAGAAAGAAACAAAATAGAAGTGAAATCTATAACTAGAGAGCGGAGCTCTCTTACACCGCATCAGCGCATCCCCCGCATCACAATACATTTTTCAGTTAGATTATCAAGCAAGCGCTTAAAGCTCACAGTGAACAAAGTTGAACAAAATCAAAAACAAATACAAAATAAAATAGATAAAAAAATCCCAATTTGTTTTCTTATTATATCTCTGTTACAAGACTTGCATCTGTGTATGTGAACTTTAAGCACTGACACTTTCCTCCCGCATCGGCGCATCCCCCGCATTTCAATAGATCTGAGCTTAGATTATCAAACAAGCACTTAAAACTCACGTTGAGGAATCTTCACCAAAATTCAAATAAAACTCAACACACTCATAAAGGATAAAGGTGAGTAACAGCTTGCCAATGCACCGTTGGATGAGCAATGTTTTATATACCTCCAGGATGACGGGCACGAGTAGGACAATGCAAGCTGACAAAGATCCATATAGCAAGGCCATGGCTCAGAGCTCTGGACATCCCACCAATGAGTCGGTGAGTTTGACGGTCAGATTGCGATGGACATTGGGCAAAGTTCCGAATTCGAAGTTTGAATATTGGGAACGGCGGAGACAAGTTTCCGGTCGGTGGGATCCAATTAGATTCCCCAGAAGGTCCAGTCGCGGTTTTGTTGCCGCTAGAGGGGTGTTAGGTCCCGTCCCATTTTTGGTGCCATGACTAGATGGTTTATGCCGTGGTACCTGGGGCGAGTTGAACATTCTGAAACTTCAATTGTTTCGATCTCGCTTTTGTTTCCATACTCGTTAGGGTGTCCTGTGTGCATTGAACTCTGACCACCACCGTCGAAAAAGCGCATTCTTAGTTCTTAGTTCTTTACCTCTTGCAGTAGTACGCATGTAGACAAACCTCATAGATACACCTGTCACCTGTCCCAGGTCCTACCAACGTCGAACGACGAGTCGACCAGCGGGGCCAAGAGACTGATCACTCCAACACCGCGGCCAAGGACGACCCCAGTCATGGCGCAAACAAGGTTGGAAAACCAGGGGCAGATATAACACAGAGCAGCAGCAGGCTCCTCGGAAGAAAAACAGAGAGAGCAGCGAAGACAGCAGACCGGGCAGGAGAAAAGAAACGGACAGATGACGGGCAGGCCAGCCACCAGAGGGGTGGCGGCGTACCCGGACACGCTTACACACGAAGACATAATGAACCCCTCAGCACAAGAGATCGCACGATCGCACGATACTAATAGTCCCTGGCCATGGACAACGGAAGCGATGTCCATCGTGATATTCCAAGTGACCCAGTACAAAGGGGTCTCACGACAAGCAGTCAACGCGCTACGATCCATCGCCTTCGTGCTCGACCACCTACCGGATATCCTGGGATTCGACAGGCGCCGCCGGAAGCGCCGTGTCGGATGTGGCGTGATCGCAGAAAGGTACTGTATGGAGATATCTGAATCAAGCCTCATCAAGTGTCGAGGCCTTCGCTTATTCACCTCGGCATCTCGGCACAGGTACGATCCTTGGTTTTTACGTTACTAGTTACCGGGCGCCATAAGCGAGAGCGCCGTGTCTCTCGGTTATCACGTTGTTGAAAATGTGGCTAGGGGTTCTATAGACGCCGAAAGAAGCGCTGTGTCGTCATCGTAGATCACATCCGAAATAGAAGATAGGCCAATGTATATTACTAGACGATCAGTTAGTCTGTTTGTATTGGGAATCAAGCCTCATCAAGCGCCGAGGGCTTCGCTCATTCACCTCGGCATCTCGGCATAGGTACGATCGAGCACCGTGGTTCTCGAGCTAAATTGAATTTCCTCCACTCAGGCTAAGTGTTGAACACTATCAGCTTGATTTTTTGTATGATTCACGGCAGGTTCTCAGCGCTAAAAGTGAACAACCGGTTCATGACTAAGCAGCGCCCTTGATATCAAATGATGCTTAACGCCACAAACCGCACCGAAGAACGAAGCACTTCGGCGGAACTGACCACATTCTCGTCTTCTCGACGGTATCGGTGATAAGCCTTAGTTGGGACAATGCCAAACAGAATGAGGACTTAGTATATAGTTCAGGAACGCTTTCCGTTTGAATTGGGAATCGAGCTGTGAGCGCCGAAGCCTTGGCTCATTCACTTTGGCATCTCGGCTCAAGTACATGAACTGTACTACGACGGATGCTCCATGCTCCTACGATCCCCTAGAGCAATGGCCAGAAGCACGGTGCTCGAACTCAATCAAGCTAATGGTAAGGATGATTTACAAGTGTCATTAGCAGTGAATTGGACATGGCTCGACGCGTAAGAACAGGCACTCATTCATAGCAATGCTGTTTGGGTTTTTTACAGCGGCAACTTCGTCACGATAATGGAATTCCTTGTTGGAAATTGCGAGAACTCATACCTCATGAAATGCTATTGTCGCTAGGAAGGATGGGAAATTCGAGGACACTTACCGCATGAGGGAAGAGCATGGATGCCGGAGGTTCAAACGATCACCCTAGAGCCGCACCGATAGTACTAGCTCAAAGACAATGAGTCGACCAAGGTCTTCCGGTAAATGTGAGTCAAACACAGTGGGTTTTGAATTCCCGTGATCCAGTCTCCACTGACACATGGACCAACCCTTATAGATTCGCGTAATCCGATTGAAACGACGGAGGTGCATATCAAGTTTCGTGACATTGTTTAGACAAGAGCACTAGTGAGTTTGTTTTCTTTCAATATCGTCGCTGGTTCCAGATACATTTTCCCTGTCTTTTGTCAGCGGTGAGACAAACAGAGCAGTGAAATAATATTGAACTGGAGGGGTGCCAAGGTCACTGATGGAGTTGTGGCGACTCTGCAGATGACTTTTGATGACCAAGCCTTCTCATTTGACACAGTATTAGTAGACGGAAAGGCTTGAATGAACGAACTGAAAGCAGTTCGGTTGAGTACTATTGAGCAGGGAAATGACTACAATCACATCCTACCAATGAGTCACGGGGAGTTTGAAGGTCAGATTGCGATGGACATCGGGAAAAGGTCCGAATCGAAGTTTGAATATTGGGAACGGCGCAGCCGATTAAATTCTCCAAAATGTCCTATCGCTGTTTTTGGTGCTGGTCGTGTTAGGTCCGGACTTCGTTTTTGGTGCCATGACTAGATTTTTATACCGTGGTACCGGGAGAGAGTTGAGCATTCTGAAGGTTTCGATCTCGCTTTTATTTCCAGAATCGTCAAGAAGCCCTGTGTGCACTATGTTGGTCAAGGGCTTTGTACTCCGTCCACCACTGTCGAACAAGGGCATTCTTTGATCTTAGTTCTTTACCTTTCTCAATAGTAAACACGTAGACAACCTTCTTAGATTAACCTCTCACCCTTCCCAGGCCCCACCAACGTCGAACAACGCGTCAACCAGCGTGCCAAGGGCCGGAACGCACCGCAGCCAACGACAACCGCAGCCATGGCGCAAACATGGTTGGACAACTAGGGGAAGATACAACCAGGAGCAGCAGAAAGCCCATCTACAGACAAAGCAGGAGAAGAGAGCAGAACATGGAGGAGAAAAGAGACAGGTGACGGGCACCCCGGGGGCAGCGGCGGACCCAGACACGCTTACACACGAAGACATAATGAACCCCTCAAGACAAGAGATCTCACGATAGTAATAGTCTCGGGCGCGCCCTGGACAACCGAAGCGATGTCCATCGCGATATTCCCAGTCACAAAGGAGTCCCGCGACAAGCAGTCAACGCGCTGCGATCCATCGCCTTCATGATAGAAAGGCATAGGACGATACTAGAACTGAGAAGATAGCAAATGGGTGAAGGAGAGCCTAGAAGAGGAGGGGAAGGCGCTCACCAAAAGAAAACACAGGGGAAGTCACGACGTTGATCAACAAAGCTCTCGAAGCGGAGAAACTGCGGCCAGGCTATCGCACCAAGTGGTTGAAGAGGTCACGACGGCCCTGACGATGATTCAAACCGTATTCACTGAGGCAGCTACCTTGGCGATGCAGATCAACGAAGCCACGACCATCTACCGCGATGCCATACTCAAGGCTTCAGAATCAACAAACAAATCTCGAGCGGTGGGGGAGGAACATATACGGTCGATGTCGGGATTCGGGGGAAGGAAGGCATAAAGGAGGGACATGTACTAGTGGATGCAACGAACAGATCCTCGCAAGGTTGGACAACAGCGGGATAGCCACGAAGGTCAACGAGGTAATTCGAGGCATGAACAATGACAGATCCCAAGCCGTAGCACCTCCAGACCGTGCTTGACGGGGGTACACTGCTCGAAGTCATTATCGAGGAACCGGGGAGGTGGCTTAATGAGGCTCGACACAGGTTGTCTTTGTTGAGAATAAAGCGATGCGATCGTAGTTTGTAGATATCGATGTTGTTGTGAGACCGCGCCTATGACTCGAGGCGATATAGTAACGCGAATATAAAGAATACTTGTTATTATTTGTTCATCTACATGATGAGCTACTTATAGGATAATTTTGTACATGTGAAAAGTGAGAATAAAATGAATCAGAAACATTAAAATAAGACTCGCGGTGTCCCTGCAACGCGACGGTGAGTGACCTCCGTGCGGTGAGCCGACTCCTCGGTGCCAGGCGTGCTTGATGTTAATTTGTGCAACGTCGATCTCGAACGACGGCATGCACACTCGTTGTTAGGCATAAACTGGATAGCGTGGCGCGTGAATACGTGCCCTCGTTGTGATTGGCTCGTCTCGAAAATTGGTGGTATCTCGTGATGATGACTCGACTTGTGCGTGATGATGACTCGGGTGGACTCGTAGGTCAATGGGGAGGATCGGCATGTGTGTCTTGGACGGAAGGTGACATATCTGGAGAAAATATGGCAGAGCAGCATAGTGTGGAATGGAAAAAGGAAGGTGATTATTTACGACAGTCTTCACCGAGGCAATAGCACTGGACCCCACGGCTCTATTCACTACTCATTCAAATTGTCCCTCTCCTCTTTGTCCTGGGAAGAGAAGGTGAGCTACGAAACATGGAATAGAATAACAAGCTGCCCAGAAGAGCAATCAACAAAGCTAGATCAGCTGGCCGGCCACCTCCAACCGGCTTACCTTGGGCCTCACCACACGATGGAGCGATGCTGATGGAACGGCTGAGCCAGCGCCCCCAGACCGTAACCAATGTCATACACGCTAGAACTGGTCCCAAAGAGATTGAGGATTTATGGACAAAACCTGAACAAACCGGACAAGGCCCGATCTCATTAACTGAAAGCTGGAAGCACAGGAAGACGCCAACCGGATGATCCAACATTGTCATAGGTCGGATGGTAGCTCCGTGTCTCTCGGTTATCACGTGGTTGAACATGGCTGGGTTCTATAGACGCCGCTGGAAGCGCCGTGTCGGATATCGCGTCATCGCAGATCACATCGGAAATAGAAAAAAGGGGACATCATATTACTATATAAGAAAAAAAGATGTCTGTTTGTATTGGGAATCAAGCTTCATCAAGCGCCGATGCCTTCGCTCATACACCTCGGCATCTCGGCAGAGGTAACTATCGAGCACCGTGCTTCTCCATCGAGCTAGACCGATTTTAGTTTAGCGCACGACACGTCTCATCTTCTTGATTAGAAGTTGAGATGTGAGTAGATTTGATCACACTAGGGCATGACTTCATTCTGACTTTGATTAGCCGTTTCATAGGTAGCCGATTATAAATGATCTTCTTGATTCGAAGTTGAGACCCGTTTCATAGTTGCAACAGTTAGGTCCCGTCCCGTTTTTGGTGCCACGACTAGATGGTTTATAGCGTGGTACCTGCGGCGAGTTGAACATTCTGAAGCTTTAATAGTTTCGATCTCGCTTCTGTTTCCGTACTCGTTAGGGAGTCCTGTGTGCATTGAACTCGGACCACCACTGTCGAAAAAGCGCATTCTTAGTTCTTAGTTCTTTACCTCTCACAGTAGTACACATGTAGACAAACCTCTTAAATACACCTCTGACCCGTCCCAGGGCCTACCAATGTCGAACGACGCGTCGACCGAGGCCCAGGACCGGAACATTCCAACACCTCTGCCAACAACGACCGCAGTCATGGCGCAAAAAAGGCTGGACAACCCAGAGCAGAAGCAGGCTCCTCGAAAGAACAACAGACAGAGCAGGCGAAGAGAGAGCCACAGGCGGGAAAACGGACAGATTGTTATTTTATTATTTTCTTTTTCTCTCACCGCGCGGCTATGCATTACATAATCTACTGATGCATCAGTAGCGCCGCTTAGAATAAAACCAATAAAAACTAATAAAGACAAGTACTAATGTCAATCCAAGGCTTTGGGCCTTAGGAAATTATTTGTTTACATCTTTAGAATCAT
>QMFG01003531.1:11929-23304 GCA_003314545.1 Ramaria sp. MG151
AACGAAAAGGGTGGCGTACGCGGGTGACGTAAGCCACCCATGCAATTTTCCTTCAAACCACGACTCCCACCCACCCCCATCGAATCCTCCACATCGCAACTGCCGCAGACCTCACAGCCTCTTTCTTACTAGATACACGCTGGCTACAACGGTCGCAACCCACACCCTCATCCGGGTGATACTGGCGCCCTTCGAACCATGTTTTCCCAGTATCAACTGATATTCAAGGGCCTGATAACTTTCTCAAATAAATATAAAAAAATAATCAAAAATACGACAAACCCAAAAACATCAGGAAACACCGCGAGCTTATGACCCGAAGAAGCTACTCTCATATTATTGTAGTGTAGTCCATGTATTCAAGCAGCAACTTCTTAGCTCCTCAAGGAATAATCAACACCTTTGGATGAACGCTATGTTGTTGGGGGGGAGCGAGGCAGCAGGAGCGGTGTTAGACTTTATGCAGTAGGATATTTAGACTAGAGGATTTCTGTCTTCTTAAAATAATATCTTATTCTTCTGTTGTCCTTCTACCTAGTGCTTTTATACTCTAGAGAGAGGCAATGATTAACTATTTGTAATCTACTGGACTATTTGTGATGCCGGTAGTATATTCTAGTTACTTCCTTCAATATCCGATCCTTCCTGTCCGATCGGTCTTCGGTACCGCTTATTAATATTACTAATTAGTTATTTATTCTAATACTCCCCCTCATCTCAAATAAGTCTGCATTTAGCTTTGAGGTAATTATGTTGCTGTTTTCCGAGTCCCTTCGTTAATATATCTGCTGGATTTTCTTTTGACTGTACGTAAGTGAGTATGGCATCATTGTTTGCCAAAATCTCGCGAATGTAATGATACACGACATTGATGTGCTTGGTACACGCGTGGTAACGGGCGTCTTGTGAAATAGCGATGGCACTTAGATTATTGGATCTTATTGATGTTGGTTCCGGTTGTTGTATTCCAAGATCCATCAACAATTGACATAACCATATCAATTGTTTAGCGCCCTTGGATAATGAATTGTATTCGGCCTCAGTAGTGGATAAAGTGACTGTATGTTGCTTTTTAGAACTCCATGAGATGGCTCCCCCATTCAATAGTGTAATATAACCGCCAATAGACAACTTGTGGAAGTAGGCTGATGCTTTGCATGGCAGGTCTGATTCCCCCTCCCCACCCTCCCAGAAATTTCTCTTGTTTTTTTCTTTGCACAGCTTATACATTTATGCTACCAAGGCAAGTATTTGGTTTTGGATGCCTTCAAGGTCACTAATAGCAGTGAATACTACCACCAGAAGAGTAGAAGATGATTAATAAATACTATGTTTGTATCAACACATGGGTTTTAATGTTGCTTTACCTTAATAATGGGTTATATATATCCATGGATAATCCAGGTTATGTACTTACAAATATATTGAGGTATATGAAAATGTAAGAATTTGGCTGCCAGTTATATACTCACAAATATATTGAGATATATGAAAATGTACCATGTGATTTATATTTGCACTTTCAGCAGTCTTTACTGATCATTAATAATTGTACTTGTATTTGCTATTGTGTATAAAAAGGATAAGACAGGTTCATATGGTGTATATTGTAGAAAGGCAGCACAACTAGAGCTATAAATAAATGAAGTTTAGTATCCTATCATAAGCTGATATATTAGACATACCCCCCTAAATCCCTTCTCATTAAATACATAAGTTGAAGGGACAATGAATGTGATGTTGGGGGGTTGGCAAAGAACAAGCTGCATTAGTTATTATCCATGATGCTCTAATCAAGGTGGAAGATTGCATATTGAGAGATTACATGTTGGGTGTTGTAGTTGTCCAATGTTATTGTTGGCTGTAGTTAGTAATAAACCTCCATATAATAGCAGCAGTGGGTGACATAATGGGTAGTAACACATTAGCAAGGCACATACATTATGTATAGAGACATTGTCTAGCCCAGCCAGTCCATACCACATCTAGGCTCTACATCTGGGGGTCCATGGGAGAGAACATTCACATGAGATTGCTTGTCAAAGCCACTCCTGACAAAGGAAACCTGTCCAAGAGCCCTGCCAAAGTACAGGTTTGAAGGGGAGTTCATCAGACAAGCTGTTCATGGGAGTACAGGCAGGCATTGAGTCAAGGGACCAGTCCAGCTGCATAACCCTCCTCATATGAGGCACAACATGGGAACAGGAGTCTTGAAGTCATATCAGAAGTTCTACCTGAAATCACCGCCATCCTTGTTAACTCTTGAAGGTTAGGGGACAGCTTACATACCAGTATTCATCTGGAGCCAAAGTACATAGAGTTTGGTGACTTGATAGTTGAAACATTATTTCTCTTATATCATTGCAGGGAATTTACTTATAGACCCACTGTCTTCTGTTGCCCATTTCACCAGTCAAACAGCATCTAAAACATCAGAGTCATAAGCAAATACATACGACAATGGTTAATCTAAGTCACATGAGTCTGGTGTATTTTGATGTCTTCTTTGGGCCTGCAAAGTGACATGAGGTTGGTACAATCTACAGAAATCTGTAAGATACTCACCTGTCTTGGGTGTTGGTAGCTACAGCTCCCAATCGCTGAAGCACATGAATCCTGGTATTGACTCAACCAAAAATAGCATGTTTGCCATCCAAGAATGGAGTTGGTGCAGGCGTCATAAAGAAATGGGATCCTACAACATATCAGGATGTGCAGAGTCTGCCCTGACAACAAATCAAAATCCCATGATAAAGATGTAAGGAGGCGGGACCAGGGAGAGAGGATTTAAAAAGATGTTGTTATTACCACCAAGGTATTTATGAATTGAATGTCAGCGATTGACAGCTTGGCAAGAAACTCTCTGAAGCAGACAAGCAGAGTAAGTGATCCATGCTTTGCAAGCCAATTTTGATGGAGGAATTTTAGTTCTTGATTTGGAAGTAACTCCTTAGAGAGTCAAAGGATGCTTCAGGTTCTAGTCAAGTCAAGACCTCTCTCCAGTTTCAAATCTCTCACATGTCGGGTGATAAATTACAATGGGTTCTTCATTGAGCAACAGATCTCTAGAGTAGACCCAGGGTCAGACTTCTCCAGAAAAGTATCTGGTGAGAAATATTGTTCTGCATATTGCTTAAATCAGACCTTCCAGGGATTGTATATTATTCAGTCCAGACTTACTGGTGTGATGCTGTTTGATAGCTTGAGTTTTGAAACTCTGCTCACTCTATCATTGTCTTATCTCCAATATACTTGATAGTAGGTGTGTGGACATCAGCTCAATAGAGCCTGGGTAGCTTCCATGATCATAACCCAGAACTCCCTCTACAAGCAGCATAAAGGGCTTGTCGGTTGCCATTCGACTGGAGCCACGAGACGAGGGTCGTGAGAACGCCAACGTTGTTCTAGTTAACACACGTTTCACTCATACCATGTCCTATATTAAGTCTGCCAGTAAATTTTTTTTGAAAGCTCACTGTGACACAGTCCGCATGGGTTCCACTGTTGTCAGAATCAAGGTACTTGTGGACTGCAGTAAACAATGAGTTGTGATAAGGTCTAGCTGCATTGAAGGACACATTGCTTACCGTCGAAAACAAGCCGGGATGTATTACCAAGAGGGTCAGTAACCTTGAGAAGATCTGGTCCGGCCTCTGTAGGGAGCATCTGAGCGCTGGAGTAGCTAGAGCGGTGAAGATTGTACAAGACCGTGCAAGTCCTACGAACTGAAAGGATAGACCAACGGATAAGAGTTAGATGTAACAATTGAGAACATCCACTGAGTAAACAGAGAAACCTGTTGATATCCCCATGTATCACCACTGATTCTATAATCACACAGACGCCATCAGCAGCATATTCTGCCAGTCACACACACGCCAAAGCTCACGACCACGCGGAGGCCACTCGACTTCGTTATTCACCCACTACTCCGACATATCCTTCGCACATATACATACACACTACACGTATATATCACACATTAACCACAGCGGCCTCCTCAAGCCCGCCAATCACCTCAGGGCCGACTTTCCCCTATCGTTTATTCACCAACAATACCATACATCCGGCTGCCCATATCACTCGTCGAGTGAAACACCAGGCTCTCCCGCACAGGAACATGGATACAGGGTGTTATACATCCAAAATCACGTGGACCGCACTCTTTTCACTTTCCTCCATATTCCTTACACTCAGGATGGACCAATACTCGACGTTTCACGCGACATCGACATGTCATGCTGAATTCCCGGTCACCGCTCATTACATCTCCGAATCTATCAATCAAACACAACTCCAGTCCGGAGATATAAATATGCGTGAGGAGGCTGGCGTGGTTATGTGGAATATATGGGTGATAAATGTATAATAATCCTATTTCTTGCCAATAAAATACTTATGGCAGGCTTGCCGAACCACGCGCTTCACCCGCATTGGGACGCAGATACCGGCTACTATACATCCAATGGCATGTGGATCGCACGTATTCTCGCGAGATTCCGGTTCTTCATTCTTCTTCTCTCTTTTCACTTTCTCCTTCTCTTACATTCAAGATGTACCATTTATGACCCCAATGAATATAAGCCTTAAGAGTCTTCACCCTATTTCCTTATCCATCGCTCCCCACTTCAATTCCAATAATCGTTTCACAGCATTCTCTAAGTTGTAGTTCAATTAGAAAATGAGTTTTTAGAACTCATTCAAATGTCGCGTATCTCCCATTTCCGGAGCGCTCTCGTCGTTCTCTCTATCGAGGGGATAAGAATAATCTGAGAAGTTGCACCCGCTGCGCGGATAGCGTTGACAGCAATGATGTTACGGTATGGGTATGCATCCAAAACGGAAAGATAGCAAATTTGGAATAAGAAAGTTAGCAGACGACATGAACGCGCTGAGGTAAGATACCTGAACAGCTTGTATAATGAGCATGGCCAGCTTGAAAGCGGCACTGAGTCCTGGAACGAATGCGACTGTTCCTGATAAGCGGAGGAGATCGGTTGAGATGTCCATAGGGTTGAAGGTTGACTCTGTGGCGGTCCCAGCTGAAGGAGTATAAGAGCCTAAGGAAGGCTGTGCTGAGAGTAGCGCTGGAAAGCAACGTGCCCAGCTTCGGAAGCCTATGCAACGCTGTGCCTTTCAATTTCGCCCTATCTGTCAAATCTAGGTTAGAGTTCGTGGACATATTGTAGCGATCTTAAATATCAAAATTAGAGACAGACAATCAAATAATCGAATGTCCATTTCGTGCGTGTAGTGTACCGTTGCGGAAAGGGTTGAAAGGCTGACTCTGGCGGTCACAGCTGGAGGAATATAAGAGCTGAAGGAAGATTATACTGTGAGTAGCGCTGAGAAAACACTGGATGCAACGTGCCCAGGTTCGGAGGCCTATGCAACGCTGTGCCGTTCGATCTCACCATATCTGTCAATCCTAAAGGGGACAGAATTTAATACCCTTTTGTATTAAAGATAG
This sequence comes from Ramaria sp. MG151, assembly GCA_003314545.1. Taxonomy (NCBI): domain Eukaryota; kingdom Fungi; phylum Basidiomycota; class Agaricomycetes; order Gomphales; family Gomphaceae; genus Ramaria; species Ramaria sp. MG151. The sequence goes on from QMFG01003531.1 coordinate 17,400, forward strand.
AGATGAACATCTCAATATGGCGTCCTGTCCGCTTCAAGCCATGTCCGACCAGTATCTTATCACCTAGCCTAATTAATCTTGGGTAAAATATCAGCACAGCACCCAAAGTTCCAGGAAGTTTGATTTACCAGAAAGCTGTTAGGCGTCTTTCAACGAGAAAGAAAAGCTATGTGATTTATCAACGAGGTGGTTGAAGAAATGAGAGAACTTGGCTGTGCGATATAATAGTGAGATGGCTTCAGAAAATAAGAGAACCTGCGCAGCAAGATGTGGGCGCCAGCGCAGATTCGTTTCTTTAGGAAAGGCAGGGATAAAAGGCGGGGATCCCCCGACCCACAATCATGGAGAGAGAGCAAGAGAGAGCAAGACGTCCAAGCATCCTAGCAGTCGTAATCAATGCTTAGAAGGGAAGAAAATCGAGACGAACTTTGATCACATCCGTGTGAGACTGGTGCACTTCGTTACCAGGTCTTGCCAGTATCGACTGAGATCCAATTGCTTAATAGCTTTCTCGAATAAATGTAAAAATATAACCAAAAAAATACCACAAACTCAAAACTGCCAGGGAATAACGCGAAAATCCACTTATGACCTGAAGACTGTTACCGTAAGATTGTAAATATGGTAATTCGAAAGGCAAGGAAAATGAGCAAATGAAAGAACATTATGCAGCGAGACAGTAGAAAAGTCGGGGGACAAGAACCCGCAATAGCCCACAGTGACAGCGGGCGTCGGTGGGTGACGAATGTCTACGAAAGGCTAGACCATGCCACTGGGAGATGTAAAAAACTCGCCTTTTGCACCACCCCGCCTTCCTTTGTATCCCCATGGCGTGAGAATCAAAGAAATTATAACAAGAACTACTTTGGATGATAATTATATCGTTTCTTTATTGTATAGCTACTTTCAGATATTTTAACGGTAATTACTTGGCTCTTCAAGGAATAATCTTTGGGTGGACGTCGTGTTGTTGAAGATGGTTGGGGCGGGCGAGGCAGCAGGAGCGGGTTCCGGCACCGTGGGAGAGGAATAAAAATTTGCTAGAGTGGCATTAGCGTCGGAGGAAACTCGGGCGGGAAACCGAAGCCGGCGCCAAGGTTGTGCTAAATGCTGAAACTGGGAGAGGCGGTCACAGTAACCATAATGGTCTGCATGGGGGAGCCGCAGACGACGTCTGGGTTGGGGCTGGTATTCAGGTTATCATTTACGGGAGGAGGAAGAGATTGAGCTGGAGGCAGAGGAAGAATCGGTGCAGTCGTTCAAATCAACTGCGGCAAAGGATGATCCCGAGGATGATGACCCGCGACCGCTCGAGACACCCGTATTGCTAACACGAACTACAGTATTAAATTGTGCGTCACAGGTAACGTCAGTCATTGTGGGAGATGGAGAGGGGGCGAATAAAATTTATCTATTGTGATGACACTGATCTTGTGCGTCTCACGCAGGGTTTCAATGCGATAAATGTGGGTACAAGGGCTGCTGAACCGCTCGCCTCCTTCACCCAGCAGATCCGTAAACAGCTGTGAACTGTTGGTGAAATGCAACGCTTTGTTATAGGGCTGTTGCAAATTCCGGGCCATGTCGTCCACCAATACCCGGATAGTCGCCAAAATCATATATTCCTAGACTAGGTCCATGCACCGTGATGGTTAACCGAACAAAAGAGCCTTAAGAAGCTGGTGATCATTCACCTGGAAGTGGGTCGAACTTCTCATACAACTCATCGTTTTAATCCACTGGAATTCGCAATACGTGGCATCTCCCCGCCTTATGTCTATCAGTCAGAGATCAGCAGCCAGATCACGGTCTCCCTGTTCTTTTGTATCAGATACGGTAGCGAACAGCCGCAATGGTTGAAGTCTGAAGTGTTGACCAGGCCTCAGCGTCCTCGGGATCATCCCTTTGCCGCAGTTGATTTGAACAACTGGACCGAATCTTCCTCTGCCTTCAGCTCAAACTCTTCCTCCTCCCGTAAATGACAACCTGAATACCAGTGCCAACCCAGACCTCGTCTGCGGATCCGCCATGTAGACCCGTTACGGTCACTGTTTCAGTGCCTCCGCAGTGCTTGGGGCCTGAGTTCAGTCTCCCGCCCACGTTTCCTCCGGCGTTAATGCCGCTCCCACTCCCAGCGTCGTTTACTCCTCTCCCACGGGAGCCGCTCCTGCTGCCTCGCTCCCCCCCCAACAACATAGCGTTCATCCAAAGGTGTTGATTATTCCTTGAGGAGCTAAGAAGTTCCTGCTTGAATACATGGACTACACTACTATGATATGAAAGTAGCTTCTTCGGGTCATAAGCTCGCGGTGTTCCCTGATGTTTTTGGGTTTGTCGTATTTTCAATTATTTATTATATTTATTTGAGAAAGCTATCAGGCCCTTGAATATCAGTCGATACTAGGAAGACATGGTTAGAAGTGCGCCAGTATCACCCGGATGTGATATCTAAGTTCGTCTCGATTTTGAAGTTCTTAACCGGGCTGATATTTTACCAGAAAAAAATGATTTGGCAGATCAGAGGGTGATAAGATATGGCTTGAAGCAGACGGGACCTCATTGAGATGTTGATCTCAATCTTTACTAGATAATGGTATTAAATTTTGTCCACGAACCCGGGTTTAAAATTGACAGATATGGGAAAATTGAACGGCACAGCGTTGTATAGGCCTCCGAAGCTGGGCACGTTGTATCCAGTGTTCTCCCAGCGCTCCTCACGGTACAGTCTCCCCTCAGCTCTCATACTCCTCTAGCTGTGACCGCCACAGAGCCAACATTTCAGACCTTTCCGTCATGGTACACTACAAAAAATGGACATTGCATTATCATTTGTGATTGTCTGTCTCTAATTTTGATATTTAAGATCGCTACAAATTGTCCACGAACCATAACCTATATTTTAAAGATAGGGCCAAATTGAAAGGCACAGCGTTGCATAGGCTTCCGAAGCTGGGCACGTTGCTTTCCAGCGCTACTCACAGCACAGCCTCGCTCGAGCTGTTATCTCCCTCCACCGGTGACCGCTACAGAGCCAACCTTTCAACCCTTTCCTCCACCGAATACTACACGAAATTGACATCTCAACTGATCTCCTCCGCTTATCAGGAACAGTCGCATTCGTTCCAGGGCTCAGTGCCGCTTTCAAGCTGGCCATGCTCATCATACAAACTGTTCAGGCATGTTACCTCGGTGCGTTCATGTCCTCTCCTAACTTTGTTTGAATCTGCAGATCTCCAAGAGGAACACGGCACGACTGCAATACTTGGGCCACTTCATCGCAGACTGTCTGGTCACCATTGCGGAAAATATGGACGGAAAATGGGACGCTGCACCAATGTAACTAACGCATGTTAGAGCAGCGAACATCTCTCAGCGTATGCCATATTATTAAGTTCTCATTTGGATGTTTAAAGATCAATTATTAGGCCTTGACTGAATTCCAGCAGTTAGGAGCAGGCTGCTTTCCTTCCCATCCTTGGTTTCTGGTAGTGGATCACTGTTGTTTAATCTACTCCTAGCTGACATACTCAAGGCCCAAGGTCTTTATGTTAGTGTTCAACCTGGCCACAATGGACATCAGTGGAAGCTAATATATGCGGGAGAGCTATCATGTGAAGAAGATGAGGTAAGTTGTGCAGAGTGTGGAGTTGACCCCAGTCGTGGTAACGCGACAAGGTAGCCCGATGTTTATGATAGTATGTGGGCATCCATTCCGATGTTAGTACATGTTATCACGATCACTACTACGTTGGTGCTGACGGTTCACGACAGCAACATATTCAGCAGCCGGGACCCAGCTACATCGATAGCATATAGTTTGTGTGACTCGTTACCGCGACTGCCGAGCTCTGACGACCTCCTGGATATTCTCCAATGTCACTATGACGATCTCAGCCTTCCGATGCTTGGGGCTGCAATCTTCGAGAGAGGGTGGCTAGGGCTGAGCGCGTTCTTTGTCCGTCCCACCGGCCCGATGGGGTTGGGAGACATTGGTTACGTAACGGAAGCTGGTGACTTTGTAGTTGTTGACAACATTCACCACTCGTTGCAAGCAAAATCTGGAGCACTCTCGTGGAGCGTGACTTCGGGGTTTCAGAGTGGCGACGAGCCCCTCCATCCCATTCCTGCAGAAGATATAGTGAGCGACGGTGGTGGACCGTGCCAAAGACGACGGCAAGTTTAATCTCTCGTTTATGGCCTGGTTAATTACATCCTCTATCCCAGACTTATCCCTCTCATTATCCCCGCAAGTGTGCTCACGTGGTTTCATTTAACATATCACAATCTTGATGAGACGCATGCATGGAATGAGTTGCATCACCTCGCTCCTTCAATCATCGCTTAGCATGGGCTCTCGTTTACCCCACACGAGTTGAAACTTGGTCAGCGTCGCCTTACTATAACTCTGGGATTACTCTTTGACAGCTAGCACACAAACAGTAGTTTCGATTCGACACGGATGGATGACTGATCTGACAGCTGTGGACGGTCCTTCTGATCCAGGAGATGTTTGCCCCTTTCAGTGGGACTCAGATACGGAGGTGGAGGTGATGGAACCAACCGTGTATCTATTTTTGCACAGAGAGGGTGCATATATTCGTAACTCTGGAGCTCCTGAGCTTACGGTGGAACATCGCCCATCCTTCGACCCTAAACCGCAGTGGTTGGACGACGCTACGTGGCATAACCCGGAAGTGCAGTCCATTGACTAGGAGGAAGAAAAGACTTCCATTGAGGTCAAAGACGGTCTTCGCCTCCATTCATACAAACAGTAATTATTTCTCGTCTTTCAAGAGTGACATGCTGTGCTCACATTCAAACAGTCATCCCTACATAGAGTGCCTGCAGCTTCCCATTGGTGCTGTTTCTCCCTGTGTCACCGAGGTTGAGGAGCATCTTTGAGGCGCGATGTGCCGCGTGGATATGGACTGGACAGTGCCACGTTATGCTAGAGTGAATTGTATCTATTATGTGGCCCTGTCAAAAGATAGACGAGAAGGGGAAATATGCACCAAAATGACAGTACGAATTCCATACAATAAGTTGTAGCGCTGTAGAAGTACCAGATAATATCAGATCGTTTCACAATATGGATAGAAATATTCATGAGTGATGGACTGGAGGTGAGCACTTTGGCGGTTACCTGCATCTTGCATTGAAACCCTGTGTGAGATACAGAAGATCAGTCATCACGATAGATCATTTTCATTCACGTCTTTCCATCCCCCACAATCACTGTCTGTCCGTCGCGCTTATATGACAGTCCATTACCCGCTACATACACGTATGTCTTGGGCGGTCTCGCTGGGTCAGCATCCTCGGCATTTGAACAACTGTACCGACTCTTCCTCTTCCTCCAGCTTAAACTCTTCCTCTCTTGGCGACGCTTCGAAAAGCACAAACTGGCCTCGTAAATGACAAGCCGAATACCAGCGCCCACCCAGACTTCATCTGCGCATCCCCCGTGCAGACCGTAACCTATCCCTACCTCCGTTCTCTCCTCCCTCTCAGTCCCGGATTCCGGCATTACGATTAGCACCATTTTGCAGTCCACCGCCACCGCCCCTCCGGTGCTAATGCCACACGCCTCTCGCATGCCCCGCCGGAACCACTCCTGCTGCCTTGCCCGCCCCCACCATCTTCAACACCACGACGTTTGTTCCTTGAGGAGCACTATATTCTGAAAGTAGCTGTACAATAAAGAAATAATATTATTATAACCCAAAGTAGTTCTTGTTATAATTTCCCTAAATGCGCACGCCATGGGTATAGAATTACAACCGACGCAAACACGGGATGGAAAGGAAGTGGTGTTGAAATATTTCGATGAGGTGTTGAGTCCGACGTCAGTTAAGCGTCAACGCGCACCGTTTCTCTGTGTTTTCATACATGGCAACAACTCCAT
>QMFG01003532.1:0-32169 GCA_003314545.1 Ramaria sp. MG151
AACGAGTGCGTGGGAGTGATGGTCGTGATGGTCGATGGTGAATAGCCATTTTGAAAGAATGGAGAACCTGCTAGTAGACGGAGGCGAACTTATATAACTTTTTTTAAAGGACACGTCGCAATTGCCACGTAGCATTGTCCGCGGGAGGCAGCTCATTCCCACGCCTTCGGAGTTTGAAGCACATAAGGCTAACCTGCAACGTGGAATACTCCTGAAGTTTCGTGTCTCTTTCTGACTACCAACCTATACGACAAATCTTTGATTCGACCAATGGCGTACTATCGAACATCATATGCACGACCTGTATGATGCGAGCCATGATTTGAACCTGTAATTTTGGGTACTACAGCCACGCCTCTTCAGAACGTTGTCTGCGTGCGCGTTTTTATCTCCCATACTCCGCCTTTTTAAGCCAGATACACATCGTGACATCCCTAATATTTGTAATTCTAGTTATTTATTAGGAGTGGTCCACAGCCTCCGTCTCTCGGTTCTAGTGAAACCCGATAAGATTCCTTTGCTTTCCAAAAATCTAAAGTTCACCTCTTACTTCAGGACTATTGTATCATTCTTATAACAGCACTTCTTCGTGGTACCAGCCTATACCGAATTTTTGCTTAACTCAGGGCCTCCTTTTCTAACGTGTGTATATTGTTTATTTTGTGGGATCAAGACACCTCCGAGTCTTCTATTCTATCAGAAACTTCACAAGCAGTTGAGTATGAAATGTGCATGATACGAGCTAGTTATGAATAACGAGCAATGAACGACTAATGAGCACATTCGGAGACCTTGCGGGCGAGACTTTGCGTGTCCCCCTTAACAAGGTGGTATTAGTCGTTCCCGTTCCATCCCTCTGAGCTAGGACATGGAGCTGCATGTATTGGTGACCTATGTGCCACCCGCGAGCTTTCCAGAGTTGTTGGCGTGCAGGCGCCACACTAAAACTCCACAAGCGCAGATCAACATTATTATATATATATTCATTTTGACTGTCACTACAAGCGTTAGTTTCGGGTCAAAACACACTGACTGATCTCACAAATGCTCGCGGCATGTAGGTATAGACCGACACAACAATAACCTAAAACTTCTTAACAACATACATTCTACCATAGCAGCTACATCTTCATGAAGTCATCGTCCTAAATTATAAGCGTATCTTCACCAGACTCCTCAGGCAAGTTCCATAGATTGTGTCAACGAAGGTCTTCCTCTGGGAATTCTGCGTTGTTATGAAATTATCATATAGTCGAGAAGCCAAGAACCCGCGACTGGGGATACGGAAATCAGTATGGAAAGAGCGGAGGTTAATGACGAAGGGAGGTCATCATATGTGATAACTTGGGAGAGCCCAGCACGATACCCACTCGTTATGCAAGTCTGTACATTTCATGAGGTGCGCGTACCCTGCCGATGGCCATGAGATCTTCCGTTGCATTTTATAGTGATGGGAGACGTGTACATGTGAGTGATTGCAGCCTACTCCGAGGAGTTGACTTACAAAGTAGAATACTACATTCAGCAGGTTAGTGCGGAAGATACACAAGAAATGAAGGAATTCATCTCGCTGGAGAGGCTGAAGTAATCTGGAACGAAAAATTGTATCTGTATAAATCATGTCACACTCACAAATAGAGCACTCCTGGTGCAGCAGCAGCTTCCGACATTGTTGCAGGTGCAGGGGAGAGACGTTTCGGTCACAGGTGGTGCCGATGAATAGCCAGGTAGGATCAACATTGGGTACCTTACGGTATACGACATCGATTTTAATAATAATGGTTGAATACAACGAATTGACAGGTGGCCCGCAGCCTCCTCTACGATGAGTGTACCTAATTATAAAAATGGTAGCCAGCTTGAAATGGTCCTGCCACACTAGGAAGAGCATGAATAGATATCGACAGCCTGATACAGAGAGTACCTAAATGAAAGCGGTACACTTGGAGATCCTTTAGAAATGAAAGTCAGCTGACCTCGATATAGAGCCTCATTTGATCCTTGTCTAGACCAGGACCTCAAATGGGACGCTGCGAGAACATGTATGATTACATTGAGGCTGAAATTGGCGACTTTACAGCGCTGGAGTCATAATGATTTTAAGTGAGCTCTAGCCGCAACGCAACGATGTCAACTAAAACAAATGAACGCCTAAGCTTTACAACATTAATCAGACCTTCAACTCCTCTACCGGGACTGTAATGTGGACACGCATGAGAGTCTTAATACAACCACCGGTATTTCATACCGTATAGTATGGAGGCTACCAGTTACGGTTGTAACGCCTGCGCTGACTAGTGCCAGCAGGAGTTCAAGACTTTCGCGCTCACGATGCAATGGAATGTAACAATCATTCCTGAGTTCTCATATTATTCCCGCTTTGAGGTCGAGTGTCGAGAGGGATGCGCATCGAGTCGGGAGCTGGAGATCCAGAAACACCGCCCGGTGGCACGGTCGTACGAGGAGGTTCGTAAGCGGAGGTGCGCGGAGTTTGTGGTAGTGAGGGAAAGTGAGTCGGGGGGAACTGGGACGATGTCAAAAAGGTGGCGAACGTGAGTGCCGGGAGCTGATGTTGTCGTATTTTGGGAGTTGACTGAGATGTGGGCGGAGCATGCTTGTAACGATTGGGATCTAACTCGTGCAGGTGGGAAAGGCATGTGTAGCGACAGTGGAAACATTCGATAACTTCGTTGAGAAAAGCTAGCAGGATCGATAGTGGGACCCACGACTCTTCATAGGCTGGAAGACCATTTAAAAATACGAAATATCCAACATCTCCGATTCCGTGAGTCGCGAAACGCATGTAGTCGGTGTTGATTCGACTGAGAGACCCCTACTCACCCGTCCTGCCCCCAATCGCTCTGAGCGACTATACAAATCCGAACATGAGGGCAATATTATTTGTCGTGCATATACCACCATCCCGTGGGTTAAATCAAAGGGTGAGATTCATCAGAAAATACTCTCTGAGATTTGTGCAGCGAATTACAAGAAGACGGACCACAGATCCCGGGGGCGCTCAAGTATGAGGCCTTTATCAAAATTATCTCGGGGAGATAGAGATGATTGTGGCGGGAGATAGGGTGAAAGTATTTGTGATTTCATTACTATAACAATATACCATTGCAGGTAGCTTGATATTAAGTTATGATACGAGTATTCAGCGATGAGCCTGTAAATATGAATCTCAGTCTTTATTATTGGACTCTAGATATTGTTGTAGGTATAAGCACCTGTGATATGACTAGCTACAAAGTTAGAGAAGATAATGTTGAGAAGAGTCTAAGTACTTACATCTGTGCTTGTTATTGGACTGAGATGGTGCGTTGTAACTATCTACCGTTACTTATTTTACGTGCGTCTGACATGACATGTTGATTGGAAATCCGGTAATGTCCATTAGCCATTCCGGATGACTGCGCTCGTACCAATTTTCGCTTTGTCATCATCGTCCGACACTGAAATGTGCGGAAGTGGGGATGGATAGAGAGATGATGGCACCAAAGGCCATATTGTTGAGAGGAGGATGGAAAAGTGAGTGGGTGGCTAACACGTCGCCGTAGAGGGATTACTGTTCAGTGATATTCCTGACCACACGAAGTAGAACCGCTATTTTCTTGTTGGAGACCGCGCTGCAATACAAATCGCTCGCATCACGCCCAACAGTTTAGTGTGTTAGGATCCTAAAATACCTTTAAGTCGGCAATAGTTAAACGCTCGCAAATCATTCTACTTCAAGAATGACTTGGGTTATTTCCTGCATACGAGCATTCTTGAAGAGGGTGCATCTCTGTGACACAGCGTGACAGTCGCTGCCGTTTCTGCCGCATGAGATCCGCCTGCCCTGCGACCTGAGAGCCCTTTGTCTATCTGACTTCTTCTCCCACTTCTACATTCTTATACTCACCTGTTTCCAGGGGTTTTTCGGTGAAATGTGCGTGAAATGTACGTGACAACAATCAAGAGTATATCAAGTCACTCAGAAATTGCCATGGCACCAGCCTTTTCACACGACCTGATTCACTCGTATATCCTTCCTGACCTCTTTTCTGAGTACATCCATGAGCTCCTAGTAAACTCTAACCCTCCAAAGTGGAATCCCTTTCGCACGTTACCCCTCGTCTCGAGTAACTTCTATCTGTCGTGTCAGGCATTATGCATCGGCATTTTTGGTCCGGTGAACTATATGGACATGTCAGCCTATCTCCTCGTTGTGCATAAAGTTACGTCTGATACGGGACGCGATACGATAGGGTTTTCAGCGGCATAACAGATCTCCTCGAAGAAGCCCAGGAAATATGGGATTGCGCAAACCAACCTCCTACACGCGCTCTCCCCGTGGACCATAGGACCAGGGAAGACTTAACGTCCAACCATAGTCTCATTCAGGTGTACATATGTGCCGCCACTGCAAAATCCTACCTCAATCTCGACGTCCTATGGCATATCGAGCTAGAGCGAAAGCGCCTCTCTGGGGAACTCGATGACGCTGACGAAGATATGGACACATTATCTGAGGACGAGCAAGACGAGGACAGAATTCCGCCCGCTCGAAAGTACAGAATGCGCGACGATAATATGCATAGATTATTCCTTCCTTTGACATGCGCGATTGAATTGTGCGACCAAGTTCGCCCGGCGAGGCTGGCCTACATTGTAGCAGATTATCTGGCGGGAATAATGCCTCGTTATGCTACAAGTTTGTTATGTTCCTCTCCAGCGGGACATAACACAATCACTTACCTATTATCTTTCAATAGTTCCGTTACTTCTCAAGTATACCCAGGATTTGGAAATGTATGTCTCTGGAGAGCATAGACTGAGCATAGTGAGTTTGAAAATGTAGCCGCCAGATCGCTGCACCAGCTAAGCGCTCATAGGATGTTGTGCTGTGCTATATGCGGCGGACGCTGGGTCTGGTGGACGCGACGAGCCAAGTACTTCATGAAATGCATAACACTGGAAAACTAGTCAAGTCATTTAAGCGCAGTTCATCGATACCATACCAGGTTCTACTTGTAAATCTTCACTTACAACCTTCGTGATGACTCTGGCTTTGCTCACTTTATGCCTTCGGACTATGATAGGAAACCAACATCCTCGAAGCACTGGACAGAGTCTCAGCCACAAATTGGGGAGAGGACATAAACAGTCACGCTAGAGGTGTTATGGCAAGACTGCTCTTAACTGCAACATAAAAAGAAATGTTTTTGACGTTACGCACGTGCATTACTTCATGAGCTTAGGAAATATATCCCCTAATAGACTTTGTTGTATCTTGTGCAATCTGACGATATGTTGTAAGCAGACGCACGCATTCGAATATTTCTCCTCCTATCCTGAAGGTCAGTCCCAGTGGAAGAGTGTCCACGGGGCCGCAATGGCCCCTCAGTTGTTCTTGCCATGTTTTTTTTGGAGTGGTTTTTGAGAGCAAGGTGTCCTAACCACCGAGTATCGTGATTATTATGGTTCTCTCCTATGGCCAAGACGCGAACGGAATTGAAATCATCGTCAATCGCTGATGATGCGGATTGAAACGTACCTGGAGGCTGACAGCACTCGACAGTTACTAGGGAGTTTAATTATGCTCCCAGACTCAGATTTGAACCGCTGTTGGTGTTCCATCACTCAGATATACGTGAGGTAAGGGTAGGTGGGTAGTAAGAAATCTGCGTTCGTACCGTGGAACATCGAGAGCATTACACTGTAAATACCTTGCTGTCTGTCGTTGAGTATGTCTCCTCTATTATTGGCCTCCTTTCTCGGAACCATTCCCCAGGCTGGCCCCATCCTGCTGATTTCCTTGGTTGAATAAAATTCCGATCAGCCTGGGCACAGTGATGCCCCAATGCCGTGTGTCCTTTCAGTCTACACAGCGAGACAATCAGTGGTTGATCACCTCGCGTAAAATTACACGTTATATAACATCCGTCATGCCAAATAAATCACTCACCCTTGATCTCACCAATACGTCCCGATTGTTGGCCCTCCATACACAGATATGTGTACGGTTTCGGACGTCAGGTTCTCTACCTTCCCAATGTTAATGGCTCCGAGGCATGCTATTGGCAGATATGTAGTTCGGGACTGGGGTGCGCAAGGCATATCAGGGAGACTCATGGGGGAGCGTGACCCTTCTCCATACCGCACTGCATTCGTTGTCCGTGTGAATGGCATCTCAGGCAGTGCGTGTGTTCATATGACCCTATACATAGGACGGACAGCATTTGCCGCAAGTTGGATTTGGCTCATCCTGCCAAGGCTCCTCAGTTTTCGAGGATGAATATACAACTCGACATTAAAATACCAACACGGAGGATACCGCCAATATTGTCGTTATGAGCCTGTTATTTCCCATATCAAACCCCTGAAACACTTGTTTGCTTCAGTTTAACATTCTGCTCCATCACGGATAGGGAAGGTTCTGGGAAAGTGCCTTGAAACCTTTGGCCTTATTAGGTTAATGATTCCAAGCCAAGCTGAGAACCCGTTCTTTTTCACCATCATCGCTGCCAATATCAACATTGTTATAAAGGTAAGCGAAACTGATGCACCCGCCCATCATCGCTTTCGATGACGCTGTGCATGTGCTTTTGGCGATACCAGTTATGTCGTATAAATACCAATTGGCACCGAAAGTGTCATATATTAATTGATAGCCGGCCTGCCGGAAGCGATGAGGAATCGAAACAGCATTTAGCCAACCCACAGGCAATAACTGCTGCTGCCATGCTTATACACACTCAAATCGTATGAAGTTACAGACTTTACAAGCTCTGAATGTCTTGGTTAAAGTCAAAACAACCGTTGACTATGCTATTTGCTTTCCTGAGCATCGTTAGCGGAGAGGGTGTACAGTGTCCTCGGTATCTTCAGACCCCCCGGACTCTGTGAACCCTTGGAACTTGACATCACTCACGCCACACATCGTGTCAGTTGTGTTCCCGATGACAGCAGCCCCCCGCAAATTTAAAATCAAACGTGAACCCTGACATTTTTCATATCAGACGAGCGTTATGGGGGTAGGATACCCACTCACACAGAGTCCTAGTACTGAATAATTCCAACTATATATGTAGTATCAGTTATTCGAGTCCACAAAAAAAAACCTATTGATACTTACGTGACGGCAATTTGACTACTGGGAGGGGGACGGTGCCATGATATCATGGTCCATAGAGATACCGCTGCCATACGAGACAATCACTATAGAGTAATATGTCAGCAGGGAAAGGCGCGAAGCTCACCAAATGTTGCCACAAAAACCCATGTGTGATCCCTCAAGAATGTTTTAAGGAGAGGGGGACAAGGTGATTGATCCATCTTGTCTTTGAGATATTTGATCATCGTGAGGAATGTCACAACACTATGCGTGACAAGAGGCAGGATCCTTTACAGGGATAGAATTTTAACGTTATAATCTGATGTATAGACTGAGCAGATGACGACACACCAAAAGGTGGAAAACTTGAGTGGAACGGAGACTCCATAACAGGAACCAGCATGGAACACAGGGACATCATTGGGCGAAAACCGAGCTTGTGGAAGCGAGGCTGCAACAATGCCCACAACCGCAGACAGGTTCCCAGCTAGGAGGAAGAGTAAAAATGCAAGCAAAGCCTTATTTCTGCCATAGTATGCAAACACTGCACACGAAAAGGTTAGACGTTGTATGGAGAATTAATCAGAACAAGGGTAACCTCGCGCGACGAGCAATATCTCGACGTCCAAGAACAACATTTGGCCGGTGAGTATTTGAATCCATTGCCACAACTCACATCCTGGTTGTGATAATGGCACTACTCCAAAGGCGTTTGAGCAGAATACAAGGTGGGTCCTGGAGGGAGGTTAGGTGTAGGATAGACAAGACAAGACAGACACGTGCAGTCTGATCCCAACCGTTAAGTAGCGATTAAAATAAAATAGTACGCTGACCCATGTAAACTTCTGCCTAGCCGATGGTATAAGCTATCAGCTTCAGGTAGTAAGTAAGAATAGAGAATAAAACCTCCAGATCAAGTCGACCTAAAAAGGGTTAGTGGGGGACAACTTCCAAGGTAATAGGAGGGACTCACTTCGTCCCCGAACGTTATAATGTGATCATATAGGACGAAAACGGAGGCAGCGACTGCAGGTCGAGAATGTTGTGTGGGTCGTGAGAAGGACGCCATCCATTAAATTCTCACTCACCGACGTTGCATGTAGTAACAAGGGAAGGAGTATCGCCTACAGCCTCAAGGACCTCTGACATCTCTTAAGATGCTGCCCAATGTACGCAAGATCGAAGGGTGGTTTAATGGGAGGGCGAAAACTGAGGTTGGCTCTTGCTTATAAGGAACCCTATCTGATCGTGTATATTCTGTGCCAATTGAGGCGAAACCGCTGTGATGACAGCAGCCCATATCAATCTTCTGCTGGGATGTTGAGTAGGTGTGACAGGCTACCGTGGGAACAGTATTTGTTGGAATCTCCACAATTACCACTCGGCAGATCTATTATCCTATCTACATCTCTCTATTATTCTGTTCCACATCCCTTTTTCACTCCTACATAATATAAATGCTGCTGTTTTCCTCAGTCGCATTAACACTTAGTTGGCCGAGGTCAGACTATTCTATTAGATAGGCCATGTACTTTGTAGACCTATCTAGGTATTATTTAATTCAGTCGTGTTAATACTCAGTCTACTGAGAGCGATTCTAGAGTATTTGGTGCCGATGTGTCAGCGTCTAACTCTGCAAGTTCAACCAGTCTTTGATCCCCAGAATAGTTTCGTGCAACGCCGGGCTCGAACTTTCGGGCCAAGGTCAGGTGTTGGGTTCGTCTGGGCTTCGACTCCTCAAGCATTCTTTCAATTTTTCTTCACGAACTTTCTTGTGCCCCTCCCAGAGATATAAGCGCCGAACAGCCAGAGCCACTAATAATCTGGGCACGGGCCCTTCCTGGAATGGCTAGGGACGGCTGGGCGGGGCAACAGGCTAAGCCCGGGTCCACTGATCAAGTGAGAAGTCTCGTTTGACTGCTGTGAGACCGCTGTCTCTCACCTTGGCTGTGTGGCAGCCAATCAGGATTAGTGACAACATTGTGCCTAACTATAAGATTTTATACGTGCTTAATTTCACAGCAGCGAAAAATTCCGTTTTCCAGCTACATTCTATTCTAGTAAACAGCAAAAATAATTGTCAGGAGACGCGTCGAGTCACGTGACGTAATGACGAGATATTAGACTTCCGCTCTCCTCAATAACGAGTGTCATCTTGTCTCAGTATACCCATATTCACGCTACATCACTAATCAGACAGGGTCACATCTCCCGTCCTATGTCAGAATCATCTTTTGACGTTATCCCGTATGAGGTACGTCTGGTCAGCGTGTTGCTGAATACATTGTGCCTGTGTCGTAAGGAGTACTAAATGTTCGCAGGATATCCAAGGAAAATGGACGAAGCTTGGGTCAGGATCCTTTGGTAATGTCTACAAAGGTAAGCAAGGTTACCTTTCCCTCAATTGTATGATGCTGACTGACCATAGGAACATACCTGGGCATCGATGTCGCGATCAAAGAAGTTCTTCCCTCCTCCGAGTACGACGTCGCAAAGTACTTCGAGAGGGAGTGGCGTCTCATGAAAGAAGCTCGCCATCCGAACGTCGTCCTCTACCTCGGGCTCTCACGTGCCCCCGATGGCCGTATCTTCATCATCTCCGAGTACATCGAGAACGGGAACTTACGATTGTATATCCACGACAAGACCAAGCCCTTTCCATGGCGTCTACGCCTTTCCTTTGCCACTGATATTTGCCGCGCCCTCGCCTATCTACACGCCCGCAAGGTAGGCCTGTGCTCGCTCCTGCTACGCGAATCTGACTTTACACAGTGCATCCACCGTGACCTCAAAGGAGAGAATTTGCTTCTCACTACCAATCTCCGACTTAAAATCACTGACTTTGGGTTCGCCCGCATTGCTGCACGGAATGCTTCAGAGTCGAAACGACTCACCTTCTGTGGCACCGACGCTTACATGTCTCCAGAAATTCTTCTCGGAACGCCGTTTGACCTTCCTACGGATCTTTTCAGCCTTGGAGTAGTCTTCTCGGAGATAGCATCGCGTCGGCTGGCAGATGACGCGCACTTTGCGAGAGCGGCTCCTGGTTTTGGAGTTGACCCTGCGGAGGTGCGCAAAAGGGCGAATCCAGGATGCCCGGAAGCTTTTGTGGAGCTCGCACTTGATTGTTTGAAGGAGGATCCGGGTGAGAGGCCGTTGGTGAAAGATGTACTCGAACGCCTAAGGAGGATTGAACTTGAAGTTCTCGCGAGACCATCGGAGGTAGATGATGGACATGTTGGAAGCGTCAAGTTCTTGACGGCGAGTCGGAGACCGGGTCCCACGCCACGGATTCCGAGCTTTGGGCTTGGTGTCGCGAAGGATATCAGAGACGGGAAGCAGAACAGTTTCAAGGAGGTGCACAGTGAGAGCGAGAGTGACGATGAGGAACTCATAGAGGCTGTTATGGGGCTGGAGAATGTCAGCTTCGGCCTAGAGGGCGTCTGGAGCGATACACGAAGCGGTACGTTCTCTGCATTTCTATTTAGCCTAGACCTTTCCTGTGCTTCTTCTCGGCCGCTATGGGTTTCTGCCTTCTTTCTTACTGTGACTAACACCACATTTTAGCAAACCAGCCTCTCCTCGCTCAGAACACGAGCTCTTCCTCCGAGCCTACATCACGTACAACATCATCCTTTTCCCCTCCCTCAGATTATAGTACTACAGTCGTACGCGGAGCCCCAACAGGTGCATTAAGATCATCAATTTTGACAGTGCGTCCACCTCTCTCAGATGATGATTCGGTCGGCGTCACAGAGTCGACCACCATCGTCCATGCGGACACTGGCCACGGCGTCACAGACAGCATGCTAAGCATCGATAGTTTTTATACTGCGTCAGGGAGCATGCCCAGCGTTGCAGGCGCTACTGAAGGAGGTAGCACATTGCATGGCGCGGTGGACGCTGGTGGAATTGGAGGGAGCACTTTGCGTGCAGCTGTGAATGGGACCAATCGGACTGCGGCTGACGAACCATCCAATGTGCCAAGTGACTTTGATGCTGAGCGACTAATTCCACCCTCCCTTCCACCGACGCTTCTCCATCGGTTCACATTGATAAAACCTGGTGCGAAACGGACCGGTCTTAACATCGGTGCGGGGGTGCCTTCTTCATCAGCCGGGGTCACTGCCGGTTCTTCCACAGCCAATTCTGAAAGTTCCGGCAAATCGTTGTCGAACTCCAATGGTGTCATGCCACCTATACCCACAGCCTTATGGAGCCCCTTTGACTTTTTCTTCTCCACTGGACTGCTTGTGGCACGATGTGATCTCTGCTCGAAGAGGTTGGGGTGGAAGCCTGTGTTGGAGTGTGATGATTGTGGGTTGCGGTAAGTGATCAGTGTTTGTTACCATTGCTACGAATCGGCTCCTGCGCTTCTTTCTCCCTATACTGGCAGATCATTTAATTTAAGCTAACTCTTTTTCTAAGGACTCATATCAAGTGTGGAGATTTTGCTCCTCGTGATTGTGGCGTGCGTCCCGTTCGCCATCTTAACCCACATACGCGAACATGACTGCCGCTTGGACGCGGTAATCTCTATTTATTGTTAACAATTGGACACATTTTACTGTGACATTCATTTCCAGTCTCTTAAATGTGTTCACTCACGTGCTCACGATCTGCATTACGGACTCGACCAATGCCACGCCACGCCACCTCTTTATTATCTCCATCAGTGTTACGAATTACGATCCCAGCCCATGGTTTCCATTCCCATCGTCATGTCATACTAGTTTCTGGAATTATTCAATGCGTCTCCCTCTAGAGTGTGTGAATAAGGGTTATTATGTCGCAATATATGTTAGGCTCCGGTATATCAATCCATTAACTGTGAATTGATTCCGAAGATGTTTCCACGCTAACCTACCTAGAACTCCAAGGAGGCAGTCACAATCTCAATAATATCTGTTCCCATCTGAGCCTAGAATGATCTCCTTGGCTAACTTCAGCAATAGCTTCGGGCACTGTTGCGCTTGAGAGGCGTATATAGCTGTACTTCATGTGTTCTTGGAGTGATTAGAGGCAAAAAAAAAGACTATACAGGTTTCTCAAAATTTCCGAAAAATCTAGAGTATCTATCTACGAAGCAATCTCAAATGATTATAGAATCTTCGCTTAGCATATTACTATTCGGGGGCGATTCATAGACTCATAACTAGTCTTGCCTAGGTAAGGTGTGGATTCAATACATCATTCACACCCTAACCGACCGGGAAGGGAAGGAGGATGACGATAGTGGAACGAAAATGCAAGAGCTGCACACGAGGCATCATTTATTCAGAGTCTATTGGTTTTGATCTCTGTACGCGACGAGCCGGTACTCAGCCCACGCTTTGTGTACCCTCACGAATCGTAGACCCATGGCCGTAATTTTTCCCAAGACTGCCTGTGATTTGAAGGAAAGCATTCTATTGGTCAGGAAGATATCCTAGAAATGTATGAATCATGTCGTTTAACTAAAAGCAGACTCTGGGGCGAAGGAGATAAGACCATATCTATAGAATTAAATGAAGTTTACTCGGAGAGAAAGCGTGGTGATCGGAGGAGTAACTTACTTCCCATTGACCCTCCACTTGGGATCTTTGACGTCAAGAGCTTGAACACGGTCTTCCGTAAGGCCTACGACGACGTCCGCCTTCAACGTGCGGAGAGATAATATGGGGAATAAGCCTGCTAGGGGCCCTGTTTGAAAGGACAGGCGATTTGAGATGACACGAAAAATATTTCACAGAAGATACAGACCCAGAGCCACTGAAAATGGCGTCGAAGGAGGCCATTTAACATCTGCGGTTAGTCTAAGTAGTGCTCATTATTAGGCCATAAGCAGGGTAAAAAATATGTGGGAACATACTTGCGATAGCTAGTGGTATTCATCGAACGCAGTCATGAGTAAACCAAGCAGTTTAACAAGTAGAATATAATTACTTGAGATCCCCCTTTACAACAGATGACGTGAATTTAACTATGGACAGAAACAGGAAACTGCACCTTGAAGATGACCAGTGCATTGCCTTTCAGCATACGTGTCAATTCCGGAGCTTCGGTTTCCATGACCGGAAATGGTGACGGGGAGGTCCAAAAGTCTGCTAAGAAGTTGGATTCACCGATATGGGAGTCGGGGGAAACAGAGAGAGAGAAGCGGCCGGATGATAAGTGCTCCTGCCAGCGGTGTGCCAAGACTTCCAGGGCTTCACGTTCAGTAGGCGATGGCGAATAGTCACCAAAAAAGGAAACATCCAGCAAGGAGGTGAAGATGCTGCGAAAATCAGCGGGAAGAACATCCGAGACAAACCATGGAATTGTCTTAGGACTAAGCACTTCATCAGCCAGGTGCAAGGGCGGTCTCCAGAAGGCTACTCAACTGGAATACGACATGGGAAACATACGGGGTGTACGTGATAAGAAAGTCCGCAAACAAAAGATCTGTAAATAGCTAGATCACGGTAATTGAACGGAGTAACCACCCAGGGAGGAGACTTCTTGCCTCAAAACCCGCTTGATATTGATGGTCATCACATGTGGATATTAGAGAGGTTTCGTGTTGACACACCGTTATCTAGAACTAAATCCACTCGTCCCTCCTTTACACTGCTCAGCTGCTTCCAAGCCGCTGCAGAGTTGTCTAAAAGGATAGAATCTTTACGCTCCTCTTGTGCTTCTCGTCCCGTGGACTGAAGTTTCTGAATGTCTTCATGAGTCATGTTCGTCAACAGAGAGAGGTCCTGATAATAGCTTTAATCAACATCGTAAACACAATATTAGACCATATCCCACGGTTGCATTTCCCCTATGATAAAGAATTCACGCGATGTCACATGGTGTCGGATAATGTAAAGTTTCCAGGTATTAATTGTTTGCGCACCACAGACAGATTTGTAGCATCTCGTTGAATAGTGCTTCCAGCTTGGCGGGATCTGCTTCCAGTGTTTGTTTATTGCTATCGAGTTCCGAGAATGTATGAGCCAGCTCTAAGAAAAAATTTAGGTATCAAAAGTCAGATGATGGTCACTGCTCGTGAACGTTGGGGCTTGCGGTAGACGGCCGATGCACTAGACCTAAACGTCTGCTCCTTCTGTGCTCTAAATGGGTCGTACTCTCTCCAAAATGTAGTTCGCGCAAAATAGGTACGGACAAGACGATACCTGTGATGAATGCGAAACATTTGAGAGATCGAGGAGAGAATATTCTCACAAATAACATCTGTTGAGATATTAGCAAAGCTGTGGTTTATGCATTTATATTGAATGTACCTACTCCGCGTATAACCAAGGAGCACTAAACCACGAAGCGGAGCCTTGATCTTTTAGTTGACCAAGCAGCGAGTTGAATACCAATGTATTGGGTCCTCCGTCCTCTGCAATGATTCTGTGTGACAGGTAGTTTAGGCTACAAAGTCATAAAAGAAGCATGTCGTTTTGAGTCACTCAAGCTCTCGATTATGACCCATCTCGTACTTCAGTTTGCTAAGGGTTTGTATTATTATCTTGCCTTCTGCTATTTTATCACGAATGCTGTCTTCGGCTGCATCCCCAGAGACGGGTTTCATGTTTTCTTGATACACAGTATCAATGAGACTTGTAAGGATTGTCGGCCATCTCTTGACCACTGTTTCGTAGCTAATTGTAACATAGCAAATCAAGTGTGCCAAGATGTCTAATTGGTGTTTTACCTGAAGCTTCAAGGCCAAAATGAAAAGAATGACAAAATATTGTATCAGAAAACTAACCCAGACTTGTCTGTAGGATCGTAAGGCGGATAGGGAGGCGTATACTGTGACATGAGGACAAAGCTGGTGCTGGGGCGCTTGCGTGAATCAAACATATTTGGCGCCCACTAAAAATTAAAAAACACGAGACCACGTTCAAAGCGTGTGTACATTGAATTGTCGAGAAAACTTTTGTTTTCCTTTTACTATGACCAATAACTTCGGAAAAAGAAGACACAGAAAAAGAGGACCATAACCGTCCCTTGTAATGCGCTTAAAAGACACCAGCTTACCACTCCTCGAAGAAAATAATCCCTGACAATGCCCTGGGTCCAGTCAAAGTGCTCCGCGAATTAAACGTGTTACTCATGTGTCAAATGTCAGCTGATAATTTAATTCAGGAAAAGAAATGGGATACGGATCCCGAATCAGTCTTGCACACTACGAGACGAATGCTGCTGCCCAATGCTGCCGCTATTTTCTGTGCATCTACTAATGGAGTGATAGAACCTGCCTGATGGTACACGATATACAGCAAGCGATGTGTATAGCTGTCAGCAGATATATGATATACCTACTTTGTTTCCGATTACTATAATCGAATTGGCAAGGGTATGGTTGAATGGCCCAGTCAACCGCTCAACGGCACGTAGGGGAAAACTAAGGCAGAATACAGAACCCTGCAGGCTCCATACACCAAATTAAATTAAAAAAAAAAAAAAAAAAAAAAAAAACAGAAAAGATCTTTCTTCAGATTATATGAACTGACCGTGGCACCCATGACTTCTCCAGCTTTTCATAGATCGTGTTAAAACTCCAAGAAAACATGGAATATGCTCAAAGAAAAAGGAGGAACATGTTAGACACAATATATGTGTCACCTGAACTACTTCATCAAATGTACGGTGCGTCGTTACATCCTCCTGGTCAATGCTGTCTACACAGGTCATGACTACATCCATGGAGAATAGATCTCAGATACTTCAGGGTTAAAGATAAAAGTGAATGATAATAACTACATACCTGGAGAACAGATGGTGAATACTCTATCAAAGAGAGGATTCCCATGTCTCCAGGGATTAATGGCGCGTTCGCTTATGTAATAAGCGCCCAAACAATGAGCAATACACAGGGATTAGGAATTAATCTCAACACATCAGAAGTTGATTAATTATTATGGTCAAGTAATTTTCCCTCCAGAGTCAAAGTAAAGGTTGGGGGAAAAGTAACTTTGCTGAATCACATCAGCTATGGGACAGCGATTGGGAACCATTTAGTAAATAGCATGTCATTTTATTACAACATTTATTTTACTTTGTATTTTTACGAAAATCTATGTTTCCGGAGGTACATCAAGGACCATAGTTCAACTTACTGACAGTCTATATTCACAACCGATTGGCTGTTAAGTGGGTTGGGTGTGTCATCCTTGATGGAGTTGTTGAAGTTTTAGACACAGATAGATGGAGGGAAAGACCGACAAATACTTTTGTCACTAATCATCTAGTTATATGCTGTAGTATCTATTGTTCTCTAGTTTGAGCCCATCCGGTGGTTCTGATGTGGGCTGCGATGATGCAACACTTTCTGCAGCCCAGATTCCAACAGGAGTCATTGATAGTACATGTCAATCCTTGTCCTTTCTTTGATGTCATTCGATAGATGAGCTACCAAGCCAAGTTACAAGGTATGCTGGTGAATGAACCCTCTAAGTCTCCTCAAATTTACTAGTCCAACTAAAGAAAATATTTCATTCACCTTTGGGGGTACGTCAGCTGCTGTGTATTCTGCTATCAATAGTGATATTTACACATTCTTGTGACAGCAGCCATTGCTGCAGCTAACACAATTTTGATAGGGAGATCTGTGCACAGGCATGACTATAAAACTGCTCCTTCACTCAAATTAATTCTTCATCCTTCTCATTCTTGCAAAATGTTCCCCATATTCTTTTTCCTCCCGCGTGGTTCAGAATAGGGAAACCATTGGCACTTACCCTGCAATTCACACACTTACTGTAAGAGTTAGTGTATGACCTACACCACAAGAAAAGATTAATTTGATGTCTTTTATCATCAGAAGTGAGTACACTTTCAACCAATGTTGATGCTGTAATTTTCAGCCTTTACTATAATCAGCTGTTTATCCTCACAACATAGGATGCAGTCCTTGTTCCCTGGCTCAATACCTTGGAATCAGTGATTTCCAACATGACCTCTGCTGCTGTCCTTCCAAGGTCTGGGCTATTAAGTGTGTTGGTATTGTATGAATATAGGACAGAACCTAGCCTTGTTTGCACTGGTTGCTTATTGTCCTGTTATTCCACTTCATTCACAATTCCTCCCCACTCTGCATACACAAACCACCATATCCCTTACTGGACACCTGAAAAACTCCAGCAGAAACACCATTTCCAAACAGATCAGACCTACTGGTAGATACATACCACTGCTATCATTCTTCTTTTTAATATACAGGACTCACCACTGCTTGTGGCCCAGCAAGTAGGGGAGTCAATCCTAGGTGTCGTTACATAGTTTATTGTATCAGTATATACAAACCCAAACTTAATACAAACCCAAACTTAATACAAACCCAAACTTAATACAAACCCAAACTTAATCAAAGGACCTATGGTATGGCACATATGCACACTTGTCAAGCTTGGCTTCATAACCTTTGTTAGCAGACTAACATCACTGCCAGTGGCTGATGTTGAAATAAGTACAGTAGCTAAATACACAAGGACTCAGTGAATGGACAGTTCCCTGAAGGGTTAGTAACTAAGAGTCCACTATTTATATAGTCTCAGTTCATCATCACCAAGATTACTAAGCAACTATAACAAACTGTTAGGAGAGTCTGACATGACCCTGCATTCTAAGCTTATTGGTTCTTACTCCAATAGCTACTGGCAATGATGGAAATTAATGAACAAATTGTTAAATTGGAAAAAATCATCAGCCCTTCACTCTTCATCATCCATTCCTTGCCACTTTCTGGTCCCAGGTGCCCCCCTCCATATTCTTCTTTAGCTAGCCCCCTGGCGTATCTGTCCTTGTATCTGACAGGTACATAATATGGGCTGGATAATTTACCAGAAAGTATTGAACTAATTTTAAAACACTGTGTAAGACTCTGAGATTACCAATGAGCAAATGTCAATTTACCAAAATCAGCACTCACTGGCAGGTAGTGCTGGCAAGTGCCAATTTCAAGAAACTTTCAAATCTTCAAAAAATGTCAATTTTTCAAAATCAGTGCTCACTGGCAGGTAGTGCCAGTGAGTGCTGATTTCAAGAAATCTTCAAAGTCTCAGAAAATCTCTTCAAAACACATTGTCTTCTTCACTTGTCAACTGTTTTTTGTCTCAGACATTGTAAGAGTGCATTGGCCTCTAGTTGGAGATTATTAGTATATTTTCTGAGTTTCATTCCACTTGGTTGTGGGATGCTTTGTTTGTGCCACTCCTATTGTTCTTACTGTATATAAGGTGGACTCTTAGTCTTAATAAAAAAAAGAACTCTTTCCCTCCTCCCATCTCAGCAGTGCCTGTCTGCAGCACAGTTGTTGTCCCAGCACAGCATTACATGTTACAACATACTCAGATATACCTCTCACAGAAAATTATAGCCACTGTACCACCTGGACATTGTTCTCTATCAGCCCTCTTATCCTTGAGTATCTTGGGTTGTGGCTCCATTATTTAGTTCTACCCTCACAATATCCGTCTCACAACAAGTAAAATTACCAGTTATGGACAATTTGTGGAAATCTATGCAGATTGGCAAGTACTGGTGGCCTGTGCTAAAATCAAGAATTGATCAATTTTTAAAGAGTGGCAATTTGTGGAAACCAGCACAGATGGACAGGTACTAGTGGTCTGCTGAAATCAAGAAATGATCATTTCCTCCAATAGTCAACCATTTTTGTTGTCAGATATCACACAGATATGCCTCTCACAGCAATTAAAATCTCCATTATGACAATTTGCCAACATCAGTACTCATTGGCAATACCTGCACTGATTTCAAGAAACCCGGAAAAATAAAAAATAAAAGAATAAATAAACTGTCTTTAGCACACATTATCTTCTTCACTAGTTAGCCATTTTTTATCTCAGATATCACTAAGATATTCCTCTCACAGCAATTAAAATTACCAGTTATGGCAATTAAAAGTATTTATAACACTAGGTAAAATTGTTGTATGACAACTAGGACAGATGTTCAGGAAAGAGGAAACAGGTTATATAATTGTTCTGCTCCCCAGCACCCGCAAAGTACTCAGGGCTAACATCAAGAATCGAGACCTCGGTGTCACCCCACTTGACCCAGCTTGCTTCTCTCCAGCTCTTCCCGACAGGATAAGTCTTGGGATTCTCCCCAACACAACATTCTGCATGTCCCTCTCCCTCCCAGTAGAAAGCGTATTTGTTGAAACCATAGCTGTGTGAGATGACGAAGTGGGTCACACCCGTCCTGGAAGTCTTCGTACTCCCATAGACGCCTCTAGGTTCTGGTCCGTAGGTGTAAAGGTGCAATGCTCCCGGGCCGTGTGTAGTAACCACAATCCCCTGTCCATAGGCAAAAATTGGTGCCATTGATTATCTATTAAGTTTTAAAAAGATGTGCTGTTCGGTCAGAGAATGGAATGAAATGAAATAAAATAAAAGAATCAACCAGGAATTTGGCTTACGTTCCGATTGCTCTGGAGTGATTGTCTGCATCCAATATGTCAATACAAAACTAAGCGAAGAGTAGGAACGGAGTAGCCCACAGAGTGTAATTTATTATGTAAAGAAGAATTCAGAGCCTGAAAGCCCGGGAGGTAGCAAGAAAGCTTCGAATAATAGCGAAGAGTGGCGGTAACATCGACACCCTTTATATCGTGCCAACGGCATCTGGGACCTTTCTGGGTTTAGGAAAACCCGTACACGTAGCCTATAAAATGGCTGATGCGCGCCTTCTGGACCAATAAGGCACATTAATGTGAGAGTTGGTCTGCCAATCAGAGTAGTTAGTTCAGCTCGATTCGCCAGACGCCTATTTCTTCGCATCGTGCATTTAGAGCCACAAAAATTAAGGGGCAGTGCCACCGGAACATACACACAAAGAGGTCCAACTTTCATAAGCATCTGCAACTCTGTCGTAGAATATCCCTGGTAAGCGTAGTCGTGTGGTGAAAAAGCTAGGCTTGGAACTGATGTAGTTCGATCCACCCTTGTCCCATGCAATGCTGCTCGTTTCTAGATTAGTTATCAAACGGATGTACTGTTTCGAATAATCCTAGAAATTTAAAAATTACCAGGCATTCACCGAAATATCAACACTTGAGCCTAAGGGAGGTACTGTCTTTACCAGGTCATGACATGTCCCGCAGCAATGGGAGTAGGGGGTGTACTTCAAGGGATGACAGGGTGGCTGCGTTGCAATCACTTCTCCGAGGGCCAGGGCATCGCAAAGATGGAAGAAAGGTAGCTTGGCTAGGGCGCAAGTGGGGCCGGCGCAGTCGGTAGCGATAATCTTGTCGTACATACGAGGGAGGTAGCCCATTGAAGTGGTTACAGCCTATGAGAGAAGATGTTTGGTTAACTGAGGAGTGTGGGTCCAGGCTGCAGTGTGTCTTGCGGTGGAATCAAGGACGGCGTTGCTTGTACAAAGCAAATGACAGCAATAAGGCAAATGTTCCTATTTCTCATTTTTGTGCCATGTCCGTCTAGGCTGCAATTTAGGTGATAGACGTCATCAGAATGGCACAAGCTACGCTCAGAAGAATTATACTATTTCAATTTCGAGTGGCAATGTAGACAAGTATACACTAGATAGGGTAGTTGACCCGTTGCAGAGAATAACGCATGATAGCCCTCGGTGTGACATTGCCTGGCCGTGGTCATTCGTGCGGCCGTAATCACAGGACACACATGTCACGATGAGGACAAGTCGTTCTGAAAGAGGTGGTGCTAGACCCGGGTATGTGTCATGGAGAAGTGCACGATCAAAGTCATAATCATAGAGATTAGTTGATAGACTCTCGTCCGTTAGCTCTTTTACTCGAAGGGGCCATTGGCTACTCCCCCTGCGGCGTCCTCCCCGCCTCCTTCATCACCAACGCTGCCCCACACACTGTCCCAGGCAAAGCCCTGGTAGCTTCTGCACGACCTTTCTGCCTCTCTCCCGGCTTCGGATTGACTGGCTACGCCAACAGGGACAGTGCGGCGTTTACGAAATGGTATGCGAGTGAGGAGGCAAAGACAGCGGTGGATGTGGATGGATCACGGCTCTCAAAATTGGCTTGGGCAGAGATCACGCAGCAGAGGCGGAACTGGGGTCAGTGTTATCTTCCTTCGCTTTTTGCTTCCAACAACACCGGCCCATGCATGTAGAATGTACCACGACGGCAGACAAGACTAGTTCGCCTTCTATGAGCCGTTTATTTGGATCGGGCTCCTTTCCTTCCAGCGCGCCACCGTCCGTTGTGTGCAATGTTGGAGGAGCTCATGCGAAGGCGAGAGGGATTTGGTGATGGGTTGTGGTGGAGTGGGCGGATGAGAAAGAGCTAAGTCACTGGTTCCTAGGTTCTCTTTTCTTTTGGGCCTTTTGGGCTTTTGGTATTGCGTTTCTTTTTCTATTTTGTTTCCACTAGTGCCTTTGTACTTCATCCTCGGGCTATCACCCTCTCCTATTTCTCTCGATCTAGCCGTCCTCACTTAGGAAATGTTAACCTCGACACTCGAAAAATGCGGCGACGCCTTAGGCCTCTCCGGCATGGCGACACAACTCGTGCTCGATGGCGAGATCACTGCTCCTGGCGTACTGTGGCCGTCTATGCTGGAGATATGTGGCGCAATTAGGAGGGAGGTGGAGCGTGAGGGATTGGAATATGTTGAGAGAGTGGTGTAAGGGTGTTGCGATTCCAAATTGCGACATGGTAGTGGGTTGAAAAGGCTCAAGCGGTGAAAATCAATCATCCAAGTTTTCTTGTTGGTAGAAGTGTTACTAGAGATTCAGCCCTCTGAATTCGAGTTATGGCCTGTTTTTTCAAAAGTTGTACTCAAAAGTAGTGGACCAAGCGCTGGACACAAGGTGTTCATAAGCGTTTTTTTTTAGTTATACTTCGTGCGCAAGCATTTTCTCGTGATATAGCGATTTCACTTTCATTATCCGTCATTTTTCTCCCTTGTTTTTCATTGACACCGGGGAGAAGGTTAATGTACCTTATCAAACCCTATTCCTTCATGAATCGATGGGAGAGAGAACTCCACCTCATGCAGGACCCAGCTGGAAATACGCCCGAGCCAAATCCAAAGGTGCACAAACTCTGCAAAATAGTCCATAAAACATATGGGCAGACAAAACTTCCCATATACTGCACTAGTTCACCTCCGCCGATGCGAACTATCCACGACTTTTCCGCAGCAATGAATTCTTCGACGGATGCAGCGGAGCTTTTTGCTGGCATGATTTCATGGTGAAGGTGAAAGATCACAAGGGTTCGGCTTAACCGGGGGGAGACACGTAAGAAACTAAAACTACGTCGTCTATAAGCAGGCATAGATGTTAAGAAATCACTACTGACCCACATCCTTTGTGAGATCCGACATAGTCGTAATTCACACCCGATGCATGAATGGTACCCCAGTAGAAACTTGCTCTGTGGTATCTGTTATTTTATATTTTCAATGGAGCTTGCATCAAGAAAAAGAAATAAAGAATGAAAGACACAGGATCAAACAGAAAACGAAACTACAGACCGAGAGTTCAACACTCAAAGAATCAATCCATTCAACTCACAGACTAAAATTCATAACAACACACACCTCACAGACCCACAAACAACTGCATACATGCAGCAACATTCATTTACACACAGTTGACCACACATGAGCCTAGATGGGCAATAGCCACCAAAGGGTTTAAATAGGCGTTAGCAAGCATTTCCAACCAGAACCAAATCACAGCCAAGCCACCAGTGCCTGCATCCCATTTGGGACAACCACAAACCCACCATCCATTTGTTTCACATCTTTTCCCCCCCTTTTGTTATGTCAAAATCATGTTGACCATTCAACCTGTAGTTCTGGAATAGCTTAAAAGAATCTACAAGCATTTTTCAATAGATTACATGTACCTAACCCTGTTTCAAGCACATCACCCCTCCACTTCCATAATGAATTGTCCCATCACCCTGAATCTTTTTGCCCTCATTAGATAGATATAATTGTATAACATTGTCTATAGTTGTCTAAATTTTTTTTATTTCCTACATATATTCCAAGACCCCATTTATTCAACATAAAGGTGTGGAGAGAGCAACTAAGGTATGATATATATAACAAGGAGGGCGGAGAGACAATGGAATGGTCGTTCCACTCGGAGATAGCGGGATCACCTTTACAATAATTTTTACTTTGCGTGTAGTGGAACATTTCGGTCTGTGGTATATTATATATCATAGCGATGTGTTTATGTAAATGGGTAGACATCTAGCAAAATTAGGGCTCGATATATTAAATGTTCATGGACCTCGAAGATTATTCCTCCACGAAGCACTTAAACTGGGATATCACCTCACCTGTGACTCTCTGCGGCAGCTTGTCTACATATTGTCCGATTGGCTCATGGCCGCTGACTCCTCATTTCTACCTTCTTCCACCATCTTGGTGGATACCCTGAATATTGACCGAGATACGGAATTTTCGGGAGATGGGGAAAATTCGATATTCGACATTTGCCTCCCTTGGCGCCCTCGAGAAGCGTTGAAGCGTATGCTGGATAGCACTTGGCCCGATGGGTCCTTGATTTGATGAGCATCTGCCCAGCGTCCTTCTGCTGCCCACACTGTCGCAAAAACGACACCCATGATAGTAAATTGAAAGTTGACCTCCTCGACGTACAGCGCAAGCAGGTAGTCGTTGGGTCTGGCCATGTATATGGTAGTCTGTGCGATGCCAAGCATCAAGGGAAAGACGAAGTTGGAGGTGGAAATCCAAAAGAGCGTGGTTATTTTTTGCGAAATTGATTCTAGATGTAGGTGATAATCAGTGCTATCTGTAGTGGTGGCTGAAATGCTACTCACGGTCACAATTTAGTCTGGATGGTTCGCTCTGGCTATAGATGCGATATAGAAATATTGTTGAAGAATAACTGTATCACGCGTTTCAGTATAGTATCACGTAACAACAACCAAGAACGAAAATACGTGTCATCAAAGACCTGTAAGAACCACTCTATTTTGACACTAGGCAGCGGCGACGTGACTAAAACCATAGCTCCCCCTACTCCCGTGCTCGTATTGGCAAGACTGTGTACGTTCTGAGAGTATTTTTCCATAAAATAAGCACCGTTAATCAATCGAGAAATTTTGACCAGTACAGAAATTCCTATAATGATAATAAATTTAACACGTGGGGTGGTGCGAGGGAACACGGCATATAGCTTGATAAGAAGGATAGAATCGACAAACGTCGGTGCGACTCCGTTCAATGTCCCCATGGCAATGACAATACGAGGATCGATGGGCACCAAGGGAAATTTCAGGGTATGAATCTACGCCAAAATATCATGTTTCGTTCTTTTGACAAGACCACAACACCGACCTCTTCATAGATATTCACTGCGCAGTCAGTTAGACCGGCGAGGATTGCGATAACGTTAAGAATGAGGATAGGCTTCCGTCTCATCGAAGGTGTTGAGAAAAATAAAAGGGCCAATAACATTACAACCAGAGCTGCACCCATGGTTGCACCAATCATGAGAAATGGTAGGGCAGAATCAATAATGGCCAGAAAATTTGTGCCTGGAGGGGGCAGCAACATGCTAGGGTTGGAAGAAAAGATATTTTCGTTGGAAGCCATTGATGCTGGTAGGGATTGATTCATTCGCGAGATTTGCGTTGGAGCTTTAAATTTTTAGAAAATATTAGAATTGGGAGTATCTATCATGAAACACATCAGTAGGTGTTAGTTCATCCTGTGTTCGGGGGGATTGTTGGGATCATGCACATCTCCTGTGCATGACACTTTCCCTAGACCTTAGCTTGGGAAACTGTGCTTTCCTCCCACTCAGCTATTATGGTTATCAAGAGAAGTGCTGTGATCAGATTTGCAGTGTTAAGAACGAGTGAGCACTGGTCATACTTGATCGCGTAGATGCCCCGTTCGATTGCACGCGCCAGAGATCTGTGCTCCGTTCGCCGCTCATTCATGCTGTTGGAGTTGGAACATATATAGGCAAACAAACGCTTATATTTTTCAACAACAGGAATAACCCAAAACATTCCATCTGGTGATTCCATAACTAGTGCATGACTTGTCAGCGGCTCAGGACTCATCATCCAGCGGAAGGATGGGGAAAGGGAGAGCGCCCATTACTATATATGGGTGTATAGGTGAAGTGGAGCGACTATAATTATCATCTCAGGGTACCCGTGGGTCTTTGGCACCTCAACTATGGGGCGTGGTCACTGTGCCATTGCCAAGGGATTGACTTACGCCACAAGATTTGGGTTTTTGGCTACATGTACAATGTCCACGTCCCCAGGAAAAGCATTCTAGTCAGGATCAAATCTACTGTGACAGAACTCCAAGTAGCAGCTCACACATGAAGTCTCAGCTTGTTCCAGAACTTTTGTCCGCCTGAGGCCAGCATCCCTCTAGGGCGTCTCATCCCCTTTCAATAACTCACAGCGCCGGTGGCCATCATCTTCTCGCAGATTACATCTGTCACTGCAAGGTTCCAGACCTATTCAATCCTCATAAATGCTTGTTTTTGTCAACTGCGTCGCTGTCTCCGCTCCAGACAAGGTGACTTTACGATCACCGTCGTCTTCATAGGACTTACTGACAACAATTCTTACTGTCTATCCTTTAAATTTATTTGTCCTTCCATGAAGTCTGTCGCTGCATGTGCTCTAGGGATCTTCCTTATGTTTCTGATCTCTTTTTTACTCTGTATGGTGAATCTCTCTATACTGACCCCCCTGAAACAGAGGTCTCTCCTATTGGACTTCTCTACCTTTGGCTCCGAATTTCTGTCTTAACCTCTAGTTAATCTGGCTGGCGTGACATTTTTCTATGACTCTGGGCACACGCTGTTCGATGGCTACCAACACGTACGCAACCTCCTCTGTGCTATTCCTATTGTCTTTCTACCCTGACGTGTTTCAAGCATAAGCCAAGGACATTCAAATTTCCAAGGTGTTCTGAGTGGGTGCTCATCGTAACTGGGGACAGGTTAGGTGCGTTCACAAGGACCTCGTCATCATTGAGCTCACTAATCAACCCCATCTTTATAGTGGAAGAGCTTCATCGCGTCCCTGACCAGAAATTGTCCCTTGAAAGGGTCAGCGAAAGAAGTAACTATCTCCTTCTATGTTATTGTAGATTTACCACTCTCTTTCTGCAGGAGTTGCAAATATTTCACACAAGGGGAACAATGTTTATTCAATTCCGCATCATCTGTCGCTTTTCAAATGTTAGTCTATCATGTTATTACCTAATCATTCTTTGTCACGTAGCTAATCTTTAACAAGTTACCGCGTCATCAAGACCACTTGGTCGCAGAACTCCTTGATGAAGTCGTGCCTTCCTTCGAAGATGTAATAGGCTGGTTGGGTACAGGTTTGTGCTAAGCACTGGGAAAATGGAATTATCCCCTACCTGGGAGTATGGTTTGGAAAGTGGATGAACATTTAAAGGAGTCCATTAATCTCAAAAAATGGAATATTCCTTGAAAATATAAAATATTCCAATTATTTTCTGATCCCAAGAGTTTACCCATTGGATATTTGATATTTTCCTAGAGTATTCAGAGTCAGGATATGCCTGAAATAGTAGAAATGTCCTTGTGTTAGAAGTTCACAGAGATTTCACATTTTCAGATAATTCCTAGCAAAAGGGTAGATTGTATATATTTTATATTCCACAATCTGGAAATTTCTCTGGAATATGTTTAGGTATTCCTGGGCTATATTACATAGCTTCCAGTCAAAATGTCTGGAATATGCATTGGACATTTAAGTATTCTTTGTTATTGAATATTCTTTCATGTGCTAACATAATCATAGGGTTGGATCATAAAGAGAACAGGCACAGAAAATCACAATAAATCTATACATATCACAGGACAGATACAACAGGTTTCAACACCCTAAGAATATATTTCACCAGCCTTATGAACACACACAGACTCATCTACAAGCATCTGTATGTGCCTACAAGCACATATACACCGGCTCAAATGTTCACACACATGTTGCAACAACTTATAAACTCAACACAACCAATGGACATGAACAAATCAATGGACATGACCAAACATTATAAACTATATGAACAGGAACTAAAGCACAGCCAATAATCAGTGCCTGCATCCACTACAGGCCTGCCATGGACATGCAACCCTACTGCTCTAGACTTTTTTTTTCTTATATTCTTTCCCTTCTATATCAAAACTTGTTGACCATTGTTACTATGGTTCTCAGACTTAAGCACAAGTTTCAGCACAAGTAACAATAGAGTAGAATTAGCTACCCTTGTTTTACCTACATCATCCTGCAACTTCCATAGAATTCTCTAGACTTATTCCACAACCCCAGTTCTTTTTCCATCCATGAGATAGTTACTACAGCAGCTCAACTCCTTAAATATGCTTGTAGCTCAGACAAATAAATCATGGCAGAAAATCTCCAAGTGTTGTCATAGATAGTTGAATATCTCAACTATTCACTCAGATTTGTCAAAAACTATTTCTCTCAAGCTTTATCTGAAGTTTGATAAGTTTTCTCTCTCAATCTTATCATTAGCTTGCATACTCTGCACATGAGCTTTAGACACTAAGCATATTTGATCCTATAGCATCTTTCCCACATCAGAAAGTTATTATAAATGAGAATTTAGCCATTCTTAGATAAAAGCACAATAGTTGCTTTAGAAGTACTTGACCCCAACTAGATAAATTAGTATAAATAGTTTCATGCTATATTTGAATAAAACAGTTGGT
Source organism: Ramaria sp. MG151 (assembly GCA_003314545.1). Lineage (NCBI taxonomy): Eukaryota > Fungi > Basidiomycota > Agaricomycetes > Gomphales > Gomphaceae > Ramaria > Ramaria sp. MG151. Next base: position 27,809 of record QMFG01003532.1, read on the forward strand.
TTCAGCCCAGCTGCTCTATAGTGAGTCCAGAAGTTTCATTGTCTCATTGTTTGTTGTCTCATTGTCTCATCTATCTTGTATCCTTTGATGCGAGTGTGAAATTATATAAGCAAAGAGTTGAATATACAATAACATTAAGCACCATCACAGCCACTTTAGAGAATCAAAGAATAGAAACAAAATATATAAAATATAAAACATAGAGAACTATATTTCCTTCACTTTCATTCTCATCACTTTCCAATGCCTCTGGCATGGACTACCACTCACCACTAAGGAGTAATTAATTTAGATAATTCATTCAAGACCTTTCAAGCTTCTACTGAATGAATCTAACTTAAATCATCATTTCTGTTAGAAATTGATATTCCTCACAAATAAATCTTCCCTTGGTGGTGTGTTTAAAATAATGAACTGAATGGGAATTGAACCTAGGACCCCCAGTATTCCAGTTTGGTGCTTTAACCACTAAGCTACCAGTCCCATGGTCTCAAAGCAATCTGCTATGTTGGATATCACCAAGGTCATGATTTTCCTTGTATATTCCAACAATTTCCTCTACACAATCAATATTTGGCTATACTATCAAACCAAATCAAAATCCTACAGAGCCGCATCTTCTTGGATACTCTGTTCATGATGTGTTATATCCAACACACTATCGCTAGAGGCGCTGCTCTCGTTAAGCGCCTCGTTATTGGTCTTGGATGTCGGTGTTGGCATGCAGGGCACCGTCTTTTGCCAAAAAATCAGGGCATGAACAAATTCCTACAACAGAGGATCCAGACCATCATCTAAGCTCATAAAGATACAACGCCTACCTTGCTGGTACCGAAGACAATAAAGGCCACGAGTGGGGCTACGAATAATAGGTATGGATGCACGAATGACAGAACGATGCAAAGGTGGGAAGAACATACTGGCGGCTTGCAGCATATCGACCCACAGAGGGATCGAGTATATGCCATCTGGAAGAATGATCACGTTGATCATAGTTTCTGCATTTGCTCTGTGAAATGGTGAAAATCCAGATGCAGCCGAGCAGATAGTCATGTGACGAGTCAGATGAATAGCATGGATTAAACACGGAGGACCCGGAGAATGACGAGTGGACGTACATAGTGACTACAACCCGATACAAGCAGAAGAGAATGACCCGCAACACAAGTGCGAGAGGTATTTGGAGCCCTTTGGATTCAGAATGTCGAAAAAACCGCCAATGGCGGTACATAATGTGGATTATGGAGGCTTCGAAAGCAATTAGGTGAGACGCTAGGACAAAGATTAACCAGAGAAAAGTACCATCAAATATGAGAGTAACAATCAAGATGACAATCATGATTGCGTACTTGGAGGCGAAGCTATTCAGAGGCGGGTCAACTGTCTATGTATGCACCTGTGGATATGAATGTACTCACAAAGGAGCCCCAGTAAATATGTTCCCATTATATACTGTAAACATGCAGTAGAAGGACGACTGATAAGTTTCAACGCTAGACTACGGAAAGACTTGCAAGTCAGTGTCATATTTTGATATAAATGATCTCATATAAGTCCTAAGACAATTAATTACCTGTGAGGCAGGTAGAGAAAAGGCCAATAGAGATACATACGGGGCCGCCAGGAGCTGCAGGGGGATCAATAGCGATTTTGGAGTCAGGGAAGTGAGACTTACCGCAGTCCTCGTATACTGTGTTCGTGTGGATCCACGAGGTCCATGAGTGGTGGCTCTGAAATCAAGCCAAAGCTACAAAACAACAATGTTTGGCACAAATAATCGCAATGAAGACGAGGTAGTGCTACCTGAATGATCAATGCACACATGGAGGTGTCAGTCATCACTTGGGCTCCTGTAATGAGTGCAGCTTGCACCAAGCACTCTCGATCCGAGTGGATGAATGGGAGTAAGGATCCTAATATCGTTTGGCTTGATGGCCCCCTACGGTATAGTCTATCATAGTCCGTGATCAAAGCGTTGTGAGTGAATTATATTGCTAAGATATTGGCAAGGGTTTACTAACCCAATGGAGAAAACGACACTAGAAAATATCCAAGTGAAGCAGAAATTAAGAAAAGTGAGATCGCGCCGTGTCTTTCGTTGGAGAACAGAGACAATGAGGAGGAGGGGAAGGCCCAGATGACCGCCTAGCATTTGCAGTAGAAAGAATATAGTTTGTGATCTCCTCAACTCTGAAAAACGGTATTATTAAACGGAGAAAACAATTTTATGACACTCCAAGCAATCGCATACTTTCATCGTCAGCATTAAGGTTGCTGAGGGTAGCCGTGGCGTTCGCAGTAAGAAAGAGTTGCGGAGCTACAACCGTAAATCCGCGAAAGCTACAAAGGTCTCTTTGGACTAGAAATAAAAGTTTCAGATCGCTTCTGCATAGACTGTATTAGCCGATCGAGGATTATACCATTCAACTCATGCTGGGTCATCGCCATTAAATCGTCTTCCAGATGCGAATCGAAGATGCATAAGTAGCTAAAAGCCATAGATATCATTTTCTCTTCTGTACAACAATCTAAAAAGCATCCATCGAACACGGCCGATGAAGCCTGACACTTTTCATATTTGTTTTAGCAAGTCGTAGACGGTGCGCGCCGTGTGGCAAGGAACAGGAGTCTTACTTTGAGAACGGTGGTGCCATTGGGAAGCGGGACAGACAAGGGGTAGGTTATATTTGTATATACTGTTCACATGAGTTAATGCTCTGAATGATGTAGCATTGACTTTCCGCTTACTGTTCTGGGACATCGCGACCGAGACCAAAGGTAGTATGGCAGCAATCCAGCGCATTATGGTCAGCCCAGAGAAACAGAGTGAACTAAGAGCGGGACGAACAACTGATTCGTCGCATACGGTGTATATATATATTGGCAGTATAGCCTATTTTCTCCCCCTGGAGATGATACGGTGAAGTTCTGTCGTTGGAGATGATACGGTGAAGTTCTGTCATTGGAGATGATACGACGAAGCTATCTCAGTGGAGATGATACGCAGTACATTGATCGTAGTTGGGCAACGCGATTTCCGAGTTGCAATGTTGGAGATATTGAAATAAATATGGCAGGGATTTTACACCACTGTTGTCACGCATAGACCTCTCTGCATCTTTCATCAAGTCGGCTGCCATGGACGAGCAAGAGAAGATTATGTCTTCTTAGCCACGGGGCAGTGCGATCTGAATTCTTCTCGTGGAAACCCATGGGAATTCTGACTATATATATAATCCCCATACACGGCGAGTTTCCGGGGCTTGCCTGCAAGAATACAGACAGAATACAGACTCCCAATATCCAGCCAGAATGAACAGTTTCCACAGAGCAAGTAGGCCATCTGTCTGCGACCTCCAACGCATTGACTTTTCTCTGCGTGGAAACTTGAGTAGTGAGCATCCTTTGTTCACATAAATAAATATAACTTCTGGTGTGCCCCCACAAATTCCCATTATGTTTCATGATTAGTTGGTGATTTGTTTGTTTAATGTGTGCTTGCTATTCTATGTGTGTGGAATTAGGTTACATTTCATCTCCCCCTCCGTTCGGTGCATTAGCCACATCGCTGTATCCGCTCCCTGCCTGGAATGGACTGACGGACTGGCAGGGCGTAGCCCCCCTCACTGATTTCACCTAGATCGATAGTACTGTCTTCGACAATTATACGATTTTTTTTTTTTCAAATAATGCTGGGTCATTGCCACTACAACGTCATCCAAATGCCATTCGGAGCCACATAAGAAGAGGACAGCCATAGACACCATTTTCTCTTCTGTACAGCAATCGAAATTGTATCCATAGACCACGGCCGACGAAGCCTAACACTTCCAATTTTGTTTTAGCAAGTCATAGACGGGGCGTGTGACAAGGAGCAGGGGGTTTAAATTTATACCGGTGATGCCATTGGGAAGCAGGACGGACAGGGGGTAGGTTATATTTACTGATCACATGAGTTAACGGTCTGAATGATGTAGAATTTTCTTCCACTTACTATCCTGGCACATTGCGACGGAGATCAAAGCTAGCATGGCAGCGATCCAGCCCATTGTGACCAGCACAGAGAAACAGAGGCACCTGAACAACTGATTTGCCGCATATGAGTCAATATATATTGGCGGTGCAGGCGAAGTCCATGATACGTTGAAGCTCCGTCATTGGGGACGATACGCAGTACCTGATCGGGTCTCGCGACGCAATTTTCCGAGTTGCGATGTTGTAGAACCTTGAAGAAACATGGGAGCGATTGTACATTGCTGTTGAGCATGAGAGGATTGTCTGCGCAGTCACGGGCAGTGCGATCTGGTTTCTGCTCGTGGAAACCCGTGGGAACTCTGAATATACATATAATCCCTTCCTCT